>PVKM010035739.1:0-15058 GCA_004027735.1 Carollia perspicillata | reverse complement strand
GCAGCCCAAGAACCTTCAGGGGCTAGCAAAGGTCGGAGTCGTGGTTTGACCTGACCCAGATGAAGTGTCCTAGTAGTGACCCCTGGTGGCCACTGTGGAAAGTGGATTTGCAGCTGCTGGCACAGGCCTGCAATCTTAACTTGGTAAAGAAAGTGAAAGAGTTAAAAACTGGTTTTGTTCTACGTAAAGTTCTTCTGCTACCTTTTGGCTGTTTCTGTTATTATTATTAAGTTTTATGCTGTGGCTGGTGTGTGGCTCAGTGGATTGAGTGCCAGCCTGTGAACCAAAAGGTCACCATTATGATTCCAAGTCAGGGCACAGGCCTGGGTTGTGGGCCAGGTCCCCAGTAGGGGGCTCACCAGAAGGAACTACACACTGATGTTTTTCTCCCTCTCTTTCTCCCTTCCCCTCTCTCTAAAACTAAATAAAATATTTAAAAAAAAGATTTAGGGTTGGGGTGTGGGTACGTGGTGGGGTGAAAATGGAGACAACTGTACTTGAACAATAAAAAAATTTAAAATAGGGACTTCCGACCAAGATGGAGGCGTAGGTAGAAATACTGTGCCTCCTCGCACAACCAAGATTAAGGACAACAAATATTTACAAACAATAACACAACCAGAACACAGAAAACTGAACTATGGAAGTCCAACAACCATTCAACCAGACCTGTAAGAGGGGTGAAGTTGGCAGCCAGCGGAGAGAAAACGCAGCAGGAAAATGCAGTGGCTGCCACACCCGGGAGCACCAGGAAACATAGGTGGTGCGGAGCTTGCAGACCCCAGACGTGGGGAGGAGATGAGCAGAGCACGTAGGGCACGCAGGGTGGTTGGTTGACCTTGGAGACACATTCGTGCACAGATAACTAGGCAAGAGCGGGCAGTGAGACAGAATGCACAGCCCAAGACCCCAGTGATGGGGAAATAAAGCCTAAAAACACCTATTGAAAAGGTGCCAGGAGAGGCTCCCAGCCTCACAGCAGAGGTCGTTGGGGAGACCTGCAAGGTCCTTGAGTGTGCATAGCCCTGCCCACCTGGGAACCTGCGCCAGGGGGCCCAGGTTGTGTGTGGGAGGCAGCAGAGGGGACACAAATCCGAGAGAGCCTGGAACAGGCACCATCGTTCCCTCTCTGACCCCGCCCCCACAGACAGTGTCACAACCTTGCAACTGGTTTGACCACCCTGGTGAACACCTAAGGCTCTGCCACCTGTACGTAACAGGCGCCACCCGACCCAAAATGACTCAAACAGAAGAACAGCTCAGAGCCCCAGAGCCAATACTTTTAAGCAAGCAAGAGATAGCCAACCTATCAGATACACAGTTCAAAACACTGGTGATCAGGATGCTCACACAACTGGTTGATTTTGGTCGCAAATTACAAATGAAGGTTATGCTAAGTGAAATGAAGGACAATGCACAGGGAACCAATAGTAATGGGAAGAAAACTGGGACTCAAATCAATGGAGTGGACCAGAAGGAAGAAACAAACAGCCAAACAGAAAAGAATGAAGAAACAAGAATTCAAAAAAAATGAGGAGAGGCTTAGGAACCTCCAGGACACCTTTAAACGTTCCAACATCCGAATTATAGGAGTACCAGAAGGGGAAGAGGAAGATCAACAAGTGGAAAACTTATTTGAACAAATAGTAAAGGAGAACTTCCCCAATCTGGCAAAGGAAATAGACTTCCAGGAAGTCCAGGAAGCTCAGAGAGTCCCAAAGAAGGTGGACCCAAGAAGGAACACACCAAGGCACATCATAATTACATTAGCCAAGATTAAAATGAAGGAGAGAATTCTAGAAGCAGCAAGAGATAAGGGGACAGTCACCTACAAAGAGTTACCATCAGACTGTCAGCTGATTTCTCAAAAGAGACCTCAAAAGGACAGCAAACTCACAGTTGTCAACAACCACACCTAAAACAAAAGCAAACTAAACAGACAGCTAAAACAGGAGCGGAGCCACAGATATGGAGATCACATGGAGGGTTAGCAACAGGAGAGTGTAAGGAGGAGAGAGGGGTAGAAGGTACAGAGAATAAGTAGCATAGACGGTGGGGAGAAAATAGACAGCGGGGGGCAAGAGTAATGTGGGAAATGTAGAAGCTAAGGAACTTATGACACATGGACATGAACTAAAGAGGGGGAATGTGGGTGGGAGGGGGTGTGCAGGGTAGAGGGGAATGAAGGGGGGTAATGGGACAACTGTAATAGCATAATCAATAAAATATATTAAAAGAAGAAAAAGAAAAAGAAAAAGAAACTAGGTCACGTGCCCACAGTCTGGGTTCTGTTGATTATACTCCTGTGGTATAGTTCAACATGGACTTCAGTCTGAGGTCACTTATATATTGGTTATTGCTTACAGAGGCATGATCAGACCCAGGCTGGGTTTTGTTGGCTGGACCTCATCATTGACTATGGTGTTTGTTTCCCTGAGGACATATGTAATAGCTGGTTGTATCTCATTTCTGTCATATCAGCAGCTCTTGGTGCTCAGGACCTATACCCACTAATTCATTGGGGATTGCAAGACCATGATATTCTAATTCTGACACTCCTTAGCTGGAATTTTTTGTATACAAAACTTCACCTCAACTACTGTTTGATTATCCTACACTTCACATCAGAGGCAAGATAAATATGGATTCTAAAACAGGGGTGTCAAACTCATTTTCACCAGGGGCCACGTCAGCTTCACGGTTGCCTTCAAAGGGCCCAGTGTAATTTTAGGACTGTATAAATGTAACTACTACATAACTAGGGGCAAGGAGCTCGGCATTGCTGCTGGGTAGAAACAAGGTGCCGAGCTGGATAAAACAAGGTGGAGAGCCGAATTCAGCCTTTGGGCCTTATGTTTGCCACCTGTGTTCTAAAACTTCACCCGTTTTCAAAATAAGGTTCTGGGCGTTAGCACTTTCCAATGATGAGCAATCTGTTGGGTTTATTTTTTTTTCTAGTATCATGATGAACTCATTAATACAAATACTTAGTGGGTTTCAGTTCATTGCCGTTATCATCCATATTGATGCTTATATTGTCCCGTCTTTGGCCAGCTAGTGGGAGACTCTTCAACATGCTTTTCAGTTCTTTTGGCAATAATCCTAGTAGTATTCGATAGCTTCCTTGCTATCTCTATAAGAGGCTCCAAGTTTATTTGACCCATTTCCTACTCCAAACTTAGAATCACCTATTTCTCCAAAGAGCTCTGGTTCCTTTCAATATTTAAAGACCACAATCTTGCTGCCTTGGATGCATTTTGCTAATGGCTTGATCATTGCTTCTAGTCCTTTTCCATAAACAGAGCTAGAAATATGCTTACTTGCTTGTTTGTTAAAATAATGCACAACATGGGTTCAGTCTGATTCTTTTAATTCAGGAATACAGAGTTTTTAACTTAACCTGTTCTACTTTTCCATCTTCTTTCTCCCACACACCAAGAATCCTAATCCCTGAGAACTCTAAGAATGACAAAATTGGAATAACACACACACACACATACCCACCCAAACGTACACACAGTCTCGGAATAGCAATCCCAAGGCTACCGCCACCAAAATGATTATTGTAAACATGTAAACAGTTCATCTGTGTGTGTGTGATTTGAGATGCACAAATTACAGTGTTTTAAAGTCACTTAGAATAGCACTCCTCTGTGTGGTTCTGCCACCCACTGCATACTCAACAAGGTGAACACAGGGTTTGAAAGGAGGCAAAGCTGACCCCCAGAAGCAGCAGGCAGACAGAGGGACTAAACGAGTTAGGGTGAGGAGCATCATGCGCACAGCCCTCTGGTGGCACAGTGACAGCCCAGCACTCCTGCAGTCAAGGATCTGAGTTGGACAGGAGGACGTAATGAAGGGTGAAGAAGTTTAGCTTGATTCACCTAAGGAACAGGGATATATAGATGGATACGTGGGAAGTGGAACTTTGGGACAAGTAATTAGCCAGTGAAGCACTGACTAAATTAGAGACAGGGAGGACTGGAGACAGACATCTGGTAGACCATTTGGTCCACCCAGCCATTCATCTGTTGCTTAAGTGGCACTGGGTACTGTGCAAGGCCCCAAAGATGAGACTCACCAAGTGCCCTGATGCTTCCTAAGTTCTGTACTTGATGTAAGCAGAGAGGACATCAGAAGTATTTGGAGGGACCGTGACTGCGGCAAGGGGTCATTTACTTAAGGGAGAGGCTCTTTGACAGAAGGAAAGAGTAGGAGGGAAACAATGCATTCTGGGATAAAAGGATAGGCCCAGGGGCAAAGGTGCAGAAGAGAGAAGGCACAGCTTGCTCTCAGAATGCAATCGTGGGTGGAACTTAGGATGCAGCCAAGGACAGCAAGGTGTGCACACGAGACAGATCCAGAAAGGCCTGAATGCTATACTGAGAAATCCAGGAGTAATCCAGAAGGCTATGAGGAACCAGCACGCGAATGGCTTCCTCAAACCCCTCTGGTGCGAAGCAGAGAAATGGACTGAGCTGGGAGGACCAAAGGCAGGCGGTGCCCACGGACAGCTGTTGTCATTTCCCCAGAAGAAACAGCCTGGCCGAGGCACACCCCAACCCCCAGGGGGATTTTCCTGAGACGTGCACCCTGAGGGCAATGACAGGACAGGTATACACTGAGACTAACTGACACTGAGAGGGCACTGTGGGTAAAAGCACGAGGGATGGAACGGACTGCTGACCTGCCCTTTCATCTATTCCCTCTCGGACAGGAGGACACCCATGAAGGGGACTGCCATTCTAGCTAAAATGATCACCGGCAAAAAACCTTTTATCACATGGGTAAGAAAGGAACTGAAGAGAAATGGACTTTACCCTAGAGTCCAAAATTGTAAAGGACAGACGATAAACCCACAGAGACACAGGCCAATGCAAATGCCATATCCTCCACGAAGCCATCTCCAGGTCCTGCCCAGGCCTAACAGTCTCGTTCTCCTCCCCTGGCGTCGTCTCTCTCCTCTGCCCTGTCACGTGGGTGACAGCTTTGGAGCTCACCGGCACACCTGTTCCAGCTCTCTCCACTAAACTTGTGACTTTGTCAGGGCGGAGACCTAGAGAAGGCTCAGGGGAGAGGGATGAGATGGGTACAGAGAGACACTGGCACATACAAAGGGGGCATGTCACGGCCACAGGGTTTATTACAACAAAACACTGGAAATGGACCAAACCATCTGCCATCAGAGGAATGAGCAAAGCAACTTGTACCTCATTCATACAACACAATATTCACTCGGAGCTGCACCAGTCATACCTACACCATCCTGCTCTCAGCAAGTAAGATGAAGTGTGGTTCGTGCACCGCGATAACATAGAAATATAGTTAATACAGAGGAACATGACCCTGCTTGTGAAGAGTCGCCGTTAGGCAGGAAACATGCACGTGCATGGTAAAATTTAACAATCAGCAGACAGGGACCTGGGGTAGGGTAGGGAGAAGATGGTTGGTATTTGGGATCAGAACACCAGACTTCATTTAATCTGTGGTAGGTTTGTCTTTTTAAAAATCTGAAGTAAGTATGGAAAAATACGACTTAATAAAATTGTCTTTACTTATTATGTTTGAAATAGTTGATGTGGTAAAAATAGTCTCGACTGGTGTTTTGACCTAATTTACATTGTCATCTAACGAGACCTTTCTGTGATCAATCAAAGGTAGAACTTTGTCTCGATCTCGTTCCACGGCAATACGGAAACAGAACCTGAGAACACTTTTTTCTTCTCGTACCTGAAATATCTGCTTCAGGGAGAAAAGGGCCCTTCTTAAATCTCGTCCACTGGAGTTGTACAGTTTTTCTGAAATAGAGAAACAACACATAACATTAATTAAATGGACTCAACAGATGCCAAAAACACAGGGAGGACCTGAATGATTGCAGAACCTCCCCTCGAAAGATGAGTACACTGAACCCATTTCATTTAGGATTCAGGCCTCGCCTCCAACAGTGCAAAAAATAATCTGGGCCATTACAGGGGGCAGGCAGTGTGGGGGGAGCAGGTGAGTTATAGACAACGATGCCCTGGTTTGCACCCTCAGCCGCCACCCTCCCTCTCTCCAGATCTCTGCAGCCAGCTATCCGCAGACCATTACCCTTGACGGTGCACTATATCCCAAACACTGACACAGCTAAAACAGAGCTCACCCTCCCACCACCCTCTTCCTTGGCTCACAGCCGCTGTGCTGCCATACTCTGTGTGGCTGGGCTGAGGAAGCTGTGCAGAGCCTCCCTTTCCCTGGGGTCTGAGGGCCACCTCGAGTGACCCAAGGGAAGCACAGTGGCTCTGAGGTCTGACTGGCTCCTTCATTGACAGGAACCCATCCCTGGCTCTGGCTGTCCCCCTGAGCCCTCACTTGAGGATGGGCCCCGACTCAGAGCAAGGCAGCCGGAGGAGCCCTGGCTCAATACTCTCTGGCTCAAGGCTCCTGCCAACTGATACAACCCCACTATTGCATGGATCACACATAAGGCTTACTAGTTAGGCCAGGCCTGTGTGACTAATGAGGTGAACTTGACCCAGGACCCGTCCTCCAGCTGTCACAATGCTGCAGGATAAACAGATAAGTAATTCACAATTACTAGTTGGCTCACAAAGTGCTGGGGACACATGGGAGGAAGGGAAAAGCCCGGTTCTCCTGGAGTGTGTGGGACACCTGGGAGCACGGATTCGGCTCTGCTTCCCAGAACCCAAGGGCGGCCCTGACTCAGGTGACTCAGGGGCCTAGGGTTGGGTTCCTGACACAGGGTGCTACACTGCCCTGTTACAAAGCAGCCAGCACACTTCCTGAGCACCTGCCAGGCACTGTTCTCAGCACTGGGGGTAGAGTGATGAAGAGTGCACTGAAGTAACAGCAAAGACTAGGCAATCAGACGGCCTGCGTTTCAAAGCCAGTGTCACCGCCTACTAGGTATATGACCATGGACCAGTACATCACCACTTTAAGCCTTGGATTACCCATCTGTAAAATCTGAATAGATAACAACAGATTTAGAGGGAAATGGTTTTTGCATTACATCAAATACTGATGTGATGGAGTGGAATGCAACATTATTTTGAATATTTAGATGGAATATAAAAGTTCAGAGCAGTACCATGCTGGTAGCCAGCCACCCTCTGTGGGATAATGGGCAAAGCCACAGGCGAGTGGCATGGACGTGAGTGGAAGGGCGTCGAGCACGCAGATCTAAAAGAGCTGACAGAGTCTGGTTAGGGGGAGGATATGCCCACTTTGCACAGTGCCTCTGGAAGTGAACAGAGTCCCATATGAAATATTTGACATCACACAGGGTAGGTGGCGCTCAGCATATGCATGGCAAAGTGTTCTCAAAGACATTATCACGGACATTTTTCCTTCTTCCCATCCACTCTCCAGACCAAGGCTAGAGGATTGGGTGAAAATGACCTCCTAGTGATGTCACTGCTCCCACTGAAACCCTTCAGTGGCTGCTGGCTGCGCTGGGAATGAAACCCAAAATCCTTTGCATGGCCCATCCAGCCCCTGGCCATGCAGCCCTGGGCCCGCCCTGACTGTGCCGCAGACTCTCTGGTGCTCTCTCCACACCCTGGGCAGCTGGTCCCTCCAGACTCACAGCGTGCGCTCAGCGGGTAAGTGGCAGGTGCAGGAGGGGGGTGGTGTCTCCCCCAAGCTCTCCTTAATGTTGAGCCACCGTGGAATCCACCACCTCTAAAGACACTATACAGCTCTCAGTCCCTTGTTAATTATGAAGTTTCAATTAAGAGAGAATATATTGCCTTCCTGACAATAAGCAGCTGAGAAAACTCCAAAGGAATCAACCACCCACAAACTGAACACCCAATTCACTGGGGACCCTAAGGAAGGAGGCCTGAGGGACTCGAGCCGACTGCTAAAGTCTGTGCATGGCCTTGAAATACGTGAGTAATAAGTAAACGGAATGAACTACATGCACCCCTGTCAGACCCCAGGATTCCAGGCATGATCACTTCCTCCAGTTTCCAGGGTTAACATCTCAGAATGCTCAAATCTCAGAGAAACACGCTTTGGTCTTGGCTAGTAGCACTACTAATAAATGAGAATGAAGCTATCAGGAGCAAGCATGGGGCTACATGTACCCTGAAAAAGACAGGCAGATTTTTCTGTTGCAGGAAGAATATTATTAGGAGAGAGTACCTTTGTATAAGGCAACAAGGCTTGCATTATTAGTCTTGCTTGCCGTGTACCACCAGACATGCAGAAATCTGTCTTCAATGGACTTGCAACATCCCCTTTAGTTACCAGCACTCTGTCATGGCTTCTGATTCATGGGAATGGTGGTTAATTGTGTTCTGATTGTTGAGGTTTTAGTCCTTGGTGCTATAGTTGAAACAGTCGGTTTTCAAAAACAGGATTAAGTGTTATTAGAAAATAAAAAGCTGAGAATGACAATATTTCGTGAGGGTTTTTGCATCTGTATTCATGAGGAATATTGGTCAGTAGTTTTCTCGTAATGAGGCTGACACTGAGGCAACGCCGACCTCAAGCTGGAAGCATTCCCTCCTGTCCCACCTTCAGAAGGCGTTTGCATAGACTTGATGCCATTTCCTCCTTACGTGTCTGGCAGAACTCCCCGGTGCAGCCGCCTGGGCCTGGAATTTTTGTTGTTGTTGGAGGTTTTCAACTATAAATTCCATTTCTTCAATCAAGATAGGGCTTTTCCAATTATCTGTTTCTTCTTGAATGAGATTTGGTCATTTGTGTCTTTCAAAGAATTTCTCTATTTCACCTAAGTTATTAAATGCATGGGCATAGAGCTGTTCATAATATTCCCTTATCATCCTTTTTACTGACTGTAGCAATTTCTTCTTTTATTTCTGATATTGGTAATCTGTGTCTTTTTTCCTTTTCGCTTGGTCAATTTGGCTAGAGATGTATCAGTTTTATTGATCTTTTCAAAGGATCAGCTTTTGGTTTCACTGTTTTTTCTATTGCCTTTCTGATTTCTAGTTCACTGATTATTTTTCTCCTTCTGCTTGCTTCTGGCTTAATTTGTCCTTTTCCTGAGTTTCCTAAGATGGAAACTTAAATAATTGATTTAGATGTTCTTCTTTTCTAATATAAACTTAATGCTATAAATTCTAAGCACGACTTTAGCTACATTCCACAAATTTTGATATATTGTGTTTTCATTTTCATTCGGTTCAAAATTAAATGAACGTTGAATATTTCATTGACTTCAAAAGGGAGTAACTTCATCTTGTGACTCTTTTTGAACTATGGTTTATGTAGAAGTACTGTATTGCTTAACTTCCAAATATGTGGGGATTTTCCAGATAACTCTTTTTTTATTGTTGTTCAAGTACAGTGGTCTCCATTTTCCCGCCACCACTTCCCCCCATCCCCCAACCCCCCCCCTCCATCCTACCCCCCTTTGGCTTTGTCTATGGGTCCTTTGTACATGTTCCTTGATGACCCTTCCCCTTCTTTCCCGTTATTCCCCCTCCCCCTTTCCTCTGGTTCCTGTCAGTTTGTTCTTTATTTCAATTCTCTGGTTATATCCAGATATCTTTCTGTTACTGATTTTTCAGTCTAATTTCTCTATCGCTAAGAACATACACTTTGTATATCAACTATTTAAATTTGTTAAGGTTGGTCTCATGACCCAGATTTTTTTATCTTGGTGACTGTCTAATGTACACATAAAAATAAATGTATATTCGACCATTATTGAGTGGAGTGTTCCATAAATAGCCAGTAGGTCAAGTTGAGTGATAGTGTTATTAAGGTCTTCTATCCTTACTGAATTTCTGTTTACCTATTCTAGATGTTACCATGAGAGGAGTGTTAAAATCAACTATTATTGTGGATGTGCGAATTTCTTCTTTCAGTTTTATGAGTTTTGCTTTAGGTCCTTTGAAGTTCTGTCATTAGCTGCACTCACAATTAAGGTTGCTACAGTTTTCAGGTGAATTGACCTTTATCATGTGTAACGTCTGTCTTCATCCCTGGCACTATTCCTTGTTTTAAAACCTACTTTTCTAATGTTTTCTAATACTAACATGGTCAGTTCATATGTGGTTAGTGTTTCAGAGTGTATCTTTTTCCATCCTTTTATATTTAACCTATCTATGTAGAGTTTCTTGTAGATATGGTTGCAACTTGTTTTTATCCCATCTGCCTCTGTCTGTCTTTTGACTGGTCCAGGTGCGCTGTTTTAACACCGATGACATCACAAACGATGCCTCTGTGGCACTGAGCAGAAGGCCCTCAGGGAGAGCTGACAGTGTCGCTCCCTTTGATGAGAAACATCCTTGTACAAATGCCAACGACTCTTTGAGGGGAACCAAAAACCCTCCTCTTGCTTTTTTGCCATGATTCCGAATTAAAACAAACTAGAATTTCTACTCAAGGAGTAAATACTTTGCATCCCAATTGTCTTTAATTTAAAAAAAAAATACTTCATATTCACCCTGGCCAGGTGGCCGGATGGGTTGGAGCATCATTCTGTTGATTCCAAAGGTTGCAGGGTCTATCTCCAGTCAGGGCACAGGCCTGGGCTGTGGATTTGATCCCCAGTCAGGATGCAACCAACTGATTTTTCTCTCACACATAGATTCTCTCTCCCCCCTCCCCACTTCCTCTCTCTTTCTCTAAAATCAATGAAATATATCCTTAGGTGAGGTAAAAAAAATACTTATTATTCATTATTTAAATAATTGTTTATTCCAAACAATGCTGGATAATAAAATAGTTTGGTTCCCAAATAATAATTATTTCTTATATGCAAGAAAATGATTACTACAGGACCTGAGAGAGAGATTCACAAATTTTAATGCAGTTTTTTGTTTTTATAAAATCAAAGCTTATAAGTTCAGCCAATCTATATAAGAATTTATGGCTTTCTGTTAAAATGACATGTAAAACACTTTGTTATGTAAGTCCATGGACTCTAAAGCACTAGGCGAGGGTTAGATCAGAAACCTTTCCATCAGGCATCTAGGTGGTAGCTTTTTTTTTCACCTTTCAAAAAAGGGATGCACAGTGAAGCTTCATTTTTATGGACCAAGATACCCTCTCCCAAAGCACCGCAGCCTTCCTTTTTCTAGGCAATCACGATGTTAACCAATGTCATTAGCTGGTCCCTACCCCATATGAGAATGATACTGGAGTCGCCCCCATTGTGGTTAAAATTTACATGACCAAATATTCATTCAGAGAGATATTATTCTAGAAGGCTGATTTTTGAAAAAGGTAATTGTAAAATGAAACCATAGTGATTAATTAAAACAAAATTGCCATCTATTTTAAAAACACAGTGGTACCAAAAAGCCTCTATACCCTACCTGACTTGTTCTGTTGATTCTAATCTTTATTTATTTTTGAATTAGAGTTGACAAGCAACATTGCATTCGTTTCAAGTGTACAGCATAGTGATCAGGTGTTTATGTGCCTTAGAAAGTGAATCGCCAGGATAAGTCTAACAGCCATCTGTCACTGTACATAGGCATTGCGACATCACTGACTATAGTCCCTCTGCTATGCAGTACATCCCCATGGCTACATTTATGACTGACAGTTTGTCCTCCTTGTCCCCTTTACCTATGTGCTCCTCCCCCACTCCATGCCGTCTGACAACCATCAGCTTCGCCTCTGTATCTATGAGATTATTTCTGTTTTATTTCGTTTGTTCATTTGTTTTTGTTTTTGTTTTTTAGATTCCCCCATGTAAATGAAACCATGGCACTTGTCTTTCTCTGTATGACTGATTTCACTTAGGTTCATCCATGCTGTCACAAACGGCAAGACTTCCTACTCGTATGGTTGAGTAATATTCCACATCTTATTTACCCATTCATCTATCAATGAACAGCGAAGTTGCTTCCATATCTTGGCTATTATAAACAATGCTGCAATAAATACAGGGGTCCATGTATCTTTTTAAAATAGTGTTTTTCTTTTCTTTAGGTAAATACCCAGAAGTGGGATTGCTGAGTCATATGGTAATTCTCCTTTTAATTTTTTGAGGCATCTCCATACTACTTTCCATAGCAGCGACCAACAGTGCCTGAGGGTTCTCTGGTTCTCCACATCCTTGCCCACACTTATTCGTTGTAGTCTTTTTGATAATAGACATTCTGGCACACTGAGATCTCATTGTGGTTTCGATTTGTGTTTCCCTGATGATGAGTAATGTTCAACATCTTTTCACATGTCTGTTGGCTGTCTGTATGTCTTGTTCTGTTGATTCTAACATGCATTTTAAGAGACACCACTGTTTCCCAAGAGGTTAGGAAGGATTAGGGATGAAGGATGTTTACAGATAACATATAATTTGTCATTTTATGAGAGGCACAATTCCTGCTGGTCCAAAAGGACCCAGCAGAAGTTGCACCATGTCAGATATCACAATCAAACCAAAGACCACTGAGAGCCCTTTGATGTGGCTCCAGAGCCGCCTGCACAGGCCAGGGGAGCAGCACTCCCTCCCACAGCCTCGGTCCTGGCTTCCTCCATGCGGCGCTAGCTACACCATAGATTTTGTAGTCTGCAGCCGTCACTCCTTGGGGATACTCTGAGCCAAGGGACCAAGTGCTCCATTTGTATGGCATCCTGGCTCACCAAACAGAAAGTCAGACTCACCATGGTTGTGTGGCCCTCCCTTTCAACTTAGACTAGAGTGTGAAGGGCTCACCTAGGAACAGAGTGTGGACTGCCAACTTCGGAAGGATATGCTTGATGTCACTCGTGGACGCATTTCCTACTGAGTACCAATCACTGCTTCTTTAGAAGGAGCCTGACTATGCAAGATGCAGTTTTGATTCTCAGTCCTGTATTATAGGGTGTATCTAAGGCTTCCTAAAAGCAGGACGACTGATAACCTTGCTGCTTCCTTATTCTGCCATTAGTGGCTGCAAACCCTGCGCTCTCTCTCTCTCTGTGGGTCTTACATGCACACGTCTGTGGGCCTGTGTGTACAGACACAGGTGCACATTGGGCTTCAGCCTGTGGATGATGGAGCAGAGCTTGAAGGTCCTCTGACCCTCCACCTACACCTGACACGCTGTGTAGACAGTGCTAACAGGTCCCACATGCCAAGGGAGGAAATTCCATGTGTGCACATTGTCTGAAAACCAGGCAATACAGAAGAAAAAAGACCCCACATGCAGAGAATGAGGAGGGGCCTGGAGCCCACCAGTCAGCAAGAGGGCAGCTCCAGAGACTTCACCTGTATGTGAACTTCACATTTCTGCCAGGAGCTCAGATACTCTCCCTTCTCTTCTTTGTCCACCTCAGGAATGAACACATGCCGGTGAGGCTGGTGCAGCTCCTCCCAGGGGACAGTGCAGGGAGAAAGGGGTTCCTGCCACCCCAGACTCAGCTTGAGCACATGGAGAGCATCAGGGAAAAAGGTGCCTGGGTCCCTTCCTGGTGAATATCAAAAAAGCACAACAGCAAAACCCACGGCAGAGTCCTCATGAGTAAAATGGTGGGGGGCAGAGGTGAAGGGATTGGGAAGTACAGATTAGTAGCTACGAAACACTCATGGGATTGTAAATACAGCATAGGGAAGGAAGTCAGTAATACTGTGATAAGTGCACATGCTTCCAGGTGGGTACTGAAAATATAGGGGGAACACTTGTAAAGTATATAATTGTCTAGCAATTATGCTGTGTACCTGAAACTAATACAATATTATATTGAATGTAGAAAAAAAGTGGGGCTGGGATCAGGTTGGAGTCCCCAAAGGTTTGTCATTCTCCTGAAGCTTTGAGACTGCCAGGTGCAAACGTGTGTAAAGAAGGCCTCCCTCCCGCCAGCACACCCCCCAGGGAGGAGCTAGTAGCTCAGGCTGGAGAAGACCCTTGGAGGAGGCAGGGCCAGCAGCTGGGGAGACACCGTGGGGTGTCGATTATATATCCAGCACAGCTTGTGCTTGGCAAATAAATGAATGTGTGTATTTATTCTCCTACCCCTTTCCAAGTTGAATTTACCGTAAGTACAATCATTTGCATGGCATTAGCCTTTGAGTACAGGGCAATTAAGAGCCTACATTTGGTGGGGAAAAAAGATGTAATCACATCATTTGTTAAAGTCTTCATAACTGCCCTCCCGTATTCTCTCTTTATGGTTCTTGCATTTTGAAATGAAATGTGGCCCTTTAAGAGATGCAATTAATGTATTACACTCTAAACTAGCTTATAACAATGTGGAGTAGAGGGCAAATTAGTTAAAGGCCACTGGGACCCATTCCCACTCTGTTGTTAGGGAGGAAACCTACATGGTCCACAAACATCAGCACTGAAAAGCCAGGCCAGGGCAGCCCAGGGCCCCCTGCTCAGCCAAGAGCGCAATGAAGAAAACCTCGGCGTGTGGGGAAAGAAAGTCCAGAACATTGCAAGGAACCAGTGAAAAAATTAGGACCAATTTACATCAGCAAAAGAACATGGAAGGGAGGAACCCAAGGCATCTGTGAGCGTATCAAGGGAAGTGGGAGAGTGAAAGATACATCTAGAATAACATGCTTTCAGTCCGTTAAATCACTGACTTGTTAAGACAAACCATTACAACAACCCTTCTTTCACCAGATGTCAAACACATTAGCCAAGTGAACTTGGACCAAGACCCTGGAGACCTCTGCACTGGGAGACACCAACTTTCCTTTTACCCTCGGGCTGCTATGAAAGACATCCCATTGAGGACGGGGATTTATTCCTAGGCAAAATGCCTATGCCCATATTTAACAATCTGTTTGCACCAGTTACAGACAATATAACCACCGTGATTTTTCAGGTGCAGCCACGAGATATGAATTTCTCCTTTGCCAGGATGTAGCCGCATGACATTTGCTTTTCAGATTCATCAGTGAGAGACAGCTGGTGAGGACCAGCTCTGTGGAATGTGACAAAGAACAGCCTGCAGAAAATTGGTGGCCAGACGTGGGTTATGCTCCTTTCCCTGCCAGGAAGCCCACAGCCCAAGTTACTGTCAGCACAAAGTCAAAAGAATTCCACTCTGGAAACTCTTCCCGCAAATTCAGATGTGCCGCATGACACACGGGGGACTGGGCAGTACGCCCGTTGCAACCTGCAGCTGCTGCTTC
>PVKM010035738.1:0-15058 GCA_004027735.1 Carollia perspicillata | reverse complement strand
GCTTTACCCTGACAAGGAAACTTTCGAGCGCAGCTCCCGATTGTTACAGACGCCTGGGGAAAGCGAGCCAGCAGGGACGGGGAGGACGAGCCACGGTGCCTGGTACACAGATGGTTGTGATTAGGCTGGATGCAACCAAGCGCATTTTCTGGAATTTCAGGTCTCCTGAGAAAACCTGCCTGTCCGCGTCCCCCCACAACTGCCCTGCCACCCCGTGATGCAGGCTGCCCGAAGTGTAGGGGCTGTCCACCTTCAGTTCAGAGACAAACAGCACAGGACAGGTACAGGACCCCCCTCAGCCTGACAGCCTTCTCTCAGAAGTCCACCCACCTGTCACCTCACTGGTCATTCATTTATTCATCCAGCAACCATCCGATGAGCAGAGGTGCTGAGGCCTGGTAACAATTGTTCGTACTGAATCTGGGGTCCCCAGGAACTACGTGAGTCCTGTATCTTCCAGGGGACAGGGTGGGCACCATGCCGGACACTGGGGAACCCAAGAGGGACCGGACTCACTGGCTTCAGATCCCAGTTCTACCGATTCTAGGGGGGTGAGCCTGGGCAAGTTACCAACTTCTCTGAATTTCAGTTACTTCTCCTTTAACATGGCTAATTAGAGTGGCTACTTCCTAAGTGTTGTGTGGTGGATCCCGTAAATGAATATGGGCACCGCACTTACAGAGCGCCTGGCACAGAGCTGTTAGCTATGAGTCTTCAATATGTGTTAATATCCTTCTGTCTTTCTACGTTCTCTCTCTGTGGATCTCTTTGTCCCAGGCAAGGAGTCATTTATTTATTCCACAATGACCTCTGGTCATGGGATAGGCCCTGTACTGGATGCCAGACAAGGTCCAGAGCCCCTTCAGGACCAAGTCCACCCCCAAATTCCCTTGGCCCCAGTAACCTCAGTCCCCTGTTCCAGCCCATTCCTCCAAATTCAAGATACCCCCTCTGACTTCATCTTCCCCTACTGCCCCACCTCTCACGTATTAACCTTCTAGCCACGAACAGAGAGTGCGCAGTGCAGCTGCGCGCCTCCCTGCTAACGCACGAGCTGTTCCTTCCATCCTGCTGGCTGTCTGCACCCTGTTGTCTTCTCGGTGAACTCTTAGTCGCCCTACGAAACCCAACTCAGAATCACTTTCTTCTTGAAGCTTTCCCTGAACATGCCATCCCACACCCAACGGAGTCCCCTGCTCCCGCTTCTGCTCTGGGGCTGAACTGTGCCCACAGGGCCACGGCAGGTAACACAGTCACTCCCCATGCTCTGCTTGCTATTCTAGACCATCAGCTCCTCCGGGGAAAGGTCCAGGCTTTCACCTTGTATCACCTGACACTGGCACAGAGTAGGTTCTTGACCAATGTTCAATACACTGACTTGTCACCCCAAAGCCCACAGTCAAGAAACATACTGGCCCTGAGGTCCTATGTCAGAGACCCCAGAGAATGTAAAAGCTGGTGATCTCTGGTGAGTCTGTCCCCGCTCTGGGCCTTGGACTCGTCATCGGTCAAGGGTACCCTCACTCTATCCCTCATGCTTTAGTGCTCTGAAATAGGGGGTCAGGAGAATCCAGGACACCATTCCCCTCCCTCCACATGGTCTTATCCCAGACTTAGTTTTGCTTTGGGACAACAATGAGAAGCTAAGATGCTGCAGGCTGGAGGCGCCAGCTCTCCACACAACCCCCCAAGGCTTGAGAGATGGCACCCTCTGCCTAGGAACATGTCAGCATCAAGAGACCCCCAAAATCAGTGACCCAACAGCCCCAATGTACAGCTGAGCAAAATGAGACTAGAGAGTGAGGAGTTTACCTGAGGTCACAGCAGGGTAAAGGGCAAAGCCAAGCGTGGAACCCACTCTGGCTTTGTGGTAAACCCACACTACTTCATGACCAACCAGGCTGCCCAGGAGCCCTCCACCACTGCCTGTTCCTCCCAAGACTACTGAAGTCGCCTTCGCCACTCCCGTTCCCACTTCAAACAACCAGCCCAGGAAGAATGGGTGGGTCCCTTTGTGAAATACCTGGCAGGTTTTATGGAGGGAGGAAGGCTCTTTTTTCCTTTGGTTGGTCAAAGCTAAGAAATGCAAGGCAGAGTTTTGCGGTAAGTTCCAAATGCTGCTGATTTTGGAACCAGAGGCGAGTGCTTCTTCTCCTCCACCAGTATCTCAAGAGGAGGCAAGAGTCTGAGGCCATTTCTGGACTTGGAGTGGCAAGCCGGTCCTGGTCCGAGAGCTCAGTCAGTCCAGACACCTGTCCACCACTCCTAGGCGGGAGCCTGACTTGGGAGACAAGTGGAGCAGGTGTGTGCCATACCTAAGGGCCAGCTCTGAACCTATGGGGGCCGGTCAAGGTTCACATCTGAATATGTCAGGACACCAGATGCCCCAAACTCCAGGTAAAATGTCCTTCTTGCCCTCCAAGACCAAACAAAACCCTCTTTTTAGCTAAAACCTTAGCCCCTTGACCACTCACTGGACATGCAGTGGCGCTGGACCCGCGGGCAATGAGCTCTATCGAGTGTCAGGGTTGAGCCCTGGCACACACAGCAATGTTGTCTGGGGGGTGGCCAGTTTGTGAAGCTACACCTAGCTGGACACTTACTTATGCACTCTGTGTCTTACAGTAAAAAGTTTTTAATAAGTATTACCAGGCCCTGGCCTCCCCCTGCCTTATCTCCCACCAAGACCTGGTGCTTTGCTTCCCAACCCCTCTGACCTCCTTTGGCTTCTCAACATCAGGCTATCTTCCCACCTCTGGGCCTTGCACCTGCTATTTTTTGGACCTAGAATGTGTTTCTTTGGTAGACTCCCATTCGTCCTGTAAAATCCAATTTGGATATCACCTCTTCCAGGGAGTCTTCCTGGAACATCTCCCCACCGTGCTGAAAGCCGATCACCAATTCCTTCTTCCTCTGGACTGCCTCTTACACTACTCATTACTACTGTTTGCATCTTTACCTGTCTGTGAGCACCCTGAGGACAGAAATGATATAACTTTTATCTATGTCTCCAGGCCTACAATGAGGAATGGCACAGCTGGGACTTGAACCCAAGGCCCGCTGGTACAGAGTCCATGCTCTTCAGCCCACTTTGCCAGATGTCTGCATCTGAGGAGGGCATGCTTGGGCCTTACAGAATCAGGGAGCAGCAGGAGACAATACCGCCTCAACACGCTCCTCTCCCCAGCTTCGGTAGGCACCGAAGGTGAACATCACACAGCACCGATCCCAAAAGGTACCTGTTCAAGGACCACTGAAAAGTGGCAGGTGAGTGGGCTGCATGAAGTCACCCAGGTCATGAACTGGCTCTATTTGCTTAAGCTTGCTGTGTGGCCCTTGGCCACTCTTCTAACCTCTCTGAGCTTCTGTTCCCAAACCAGTCAATCTACAAAATGCAAGAATCCTAGAGAAGGGTCTGTGCCCTGAAGGAATTTAGTCTGATTGGTGGAGGAAATCCAGCTGAGACCCCAGCTCTCCACGTAATCCAGTATAGCTCCCTTCCTTCCTCTTTAAAATGAGGGGCTTGTCCTCACTGACACACCTCTCAAGAAACCAGCATGTTTCAAGAACTGAGAAACTGGTACACACACCCAAGGTCAGCAAAGGCGACAGCCTAGTCCCCATGACAAACAGCTTGCAACATGGCTTGCATACAGTAGGTGATTAACAAAGCATTTGAGCCCTGGCCGGTAGCTCAGTTGGTTATGGCGTCATCCCAATACACCAAGGTTGTGGGTTCAATCTCTGGTCAGGGCACATACAAGAAGCAACCAATGAGTGCATAAATAAGTGGAACAACAAAATTGATGTTTCTTTCTGTTTCTCTCTCTCTTCCTTCCTCTCTCTAAATTCAATAAATAAAAATTTAAAAAAATTAAAACAATAAAGCACATGAACTATTGTCCAATAGGCACTAGAATAGGAAACAGAGAGAAGTCACTGGTTCCTAAAGAGGCCTGTTCAGTACTGGACCACACCCCCCAGCACAGAGTCGGGCAGGCCTGGCTTCGAATGCAGCTCCACCCCTTCAAGTTCTCATTCAAGGATCCAGAACTCACTCAGCACCCAGCACCAAGCCTGGCCAGGCTGCTCCTCATTTCACAGAGCCCAAAGCTCCTTATGTCCTGCTCATTCTGTTCTAGCCTCGAGTATCGGAGAGCTGCGAGAACCCTGCCTTCCTCCCTCAGCCCTCCCCAGGATGGACATTCCCATGTGGTCCTTCACCCTGTAACTCTTTGAATTATGGCATATTCTGCCTTAAATTTCCAAGAAGGGTTGTCTACCGACCACTTACCCTTTGTGCAAATTTAACTAGCTAACCTTCCTTTCCTCCCCAAACTCAGCTGAAATCCAAGCAACAGGAAAGGGGTGGAGATGTTGCAGAGAGGAAGAGGATGGCCTAAGGGGGCTTTACATAGTCGTGGGGAAGCACCCCAGGCTCTGAGTGAGGCAAAGGCCGCAGAGGGTCAAGGCTCTAGGATCTAAATCTGGTGGCGACGTAGAGATCAGATGAAAGTGCTGCCAACCACTCAGCAGAAAGCTGAAGCAAGACAGTCTCATTTGCCCGCCCCTTGCCCTGCCCTGCCCACCCCCAACTGATGTGTTCTTGACTGCATGGTTGTGACTAAGCTTCAAAATTCCCACCATTCCTTCTAAAGTGGCCAGCAAAGTGAAGCAGAGACCTTGGGCTGGATAAAAATAGCCCCAGACCAGGCGCTGGGATTGTCATTGTACAAGACGAACAAGGGCGGTCTCCGTCCTGGGGCTGCACAAGACAGTGGAAAGGCGCAGGCTCTCGGGACAGAGGGAGACGAGGGGGCGGAGGCAGTGCCGACAACTGGCTGGAGTGGTTTCTGGGTGGTCTGCAGGGTTTGCCAGGTGGTGACAGGGATGAGCACGTAGCCCGGGGCCACTAGCCAGCCCCTCACCCCTATCCTTGGTACTTAAATTGGGACTGGCTGCCTCCAGGCTCCTTTTTTATTTTTCAATCTTCATCCAAGGACATTTTTTTTCAATGGTTTTAGAGAAAGAGAAAAGGGAAGAGAGAGAGAGAGATCAATTGGGTGTCTTCTCGTCCCCACTCTGACTGGGGATCAAACTTGCAACCTGGGTATGTGCCCTGACCAGGAATTAAACCCTCGACCTTTTGGTCTACTGAATTACCTATTCACTAACCGACTGAGCCACACTGGCCAGGGCCCAAGACTCCTTTTGATCACTGTACACTGCCCCCCCTGGGTGTGCCCCCCAGTAGGGGGTGGGAGCCCTTGGTGTGGAATGCCAGGCACGGCCCTCAGGGTGGAAAGCTAGGCAGTCACGCTGCTCAGGCTCCCATCGCCTGCCTGCCACTTACAATTGGTGACTTTGGGCACTGGCGCAGCAATGAGCCTCAGTATCTTCACCTATAAAATAGGAAGAATCACATCTGTGTCCCTGGGTTGTGACAGAGTCAATGACATGGAGAATGACCAGCGCTTAGCAAAATGCTAAGTAGTGAGTGTCAATAACTGCCAACTGTTGTCATCCCCAGCAGCATTATTATCTGCCCTTGAACATAAGATGCCCTGCCCTGGCTCAACACATTCTGCCCCTCACCTTCCTGACCTCGCCTCCCACCCTGCCCTTGGGCACCACCACTGCCCTTGGGCACCACCCTGCATTCCGTCTTTGCAGGATGACTCTTGCCTGCTTCATCCACAGAGATGGTCGCCCCTCTGGGCCTTTCCCCCACCCTACAGGGCCTGCCTCCCTGAGCTTGTTCTCCAGGGTGATGGCCAGTGCAGCAGCAAGTCTGTGAGCTCCCGGGGGTAGGGGCAATGCCGCCTGGTCCGCCTGCAGCCTCTCACAGCACAAGTAAACTGGAAGAGCCTGGAGGAGGAGAAGACGTGTGTTGTCCCTAGACAGCAACTGAACAACCACAGTGGGGAACGTCACTGGCCTATTGGGACCACTAGAACTCAAACAAAAGCCCACCTCACCCCATTCAATCTCCTCTCCCCAGGAAATCCCAAACTTCTCCCCCAGTTTCTTCAGCCCTTAACATTCCAAAGCCACTGGATGCCAAATTTTTTCATGAGAACAACGCAGTAATGGTCCACAGTAGAGAGCAGGAGGGGCCTTCTCAGTGGCCAGAACCAAAGACTGCTCTGGGATAATGGCAGGAATCCCAAATAGCAGGCAACCCCAAGGCAGCCAAACCCAAAGGCCCCAGCCTCCAGGGGGCGCTCTCTCTTGGGAACCAGATAAGGGAGGGGCCGCCAGCAGATGGTCTGGAGTCTGCTCCTTCCTGCCTGAGCCAGACACCTGACCCATTCTGGGATGACAGAGATCAAAAGACTATGCTTGTAAACACAATGTGAAACTATAAGGCACCTCTGCACACTGGAGTTTCCATCATTAACAATGGGGAAAAGGGGATGTCAAAAAAAACTACCCATCTATCCAACCACTGCCAATGCAATCCATCTAAATTAAACACACTCTGAGGGTTGGCAGGGACACAGAATCATGCATTCAGGCATACTTTTAATCCTCTTCAAAATCGTATGTGGCTTCCATCCCTACAGTCACAGAGGAAAAAGAAAGGATTAAAATGTTAACTCCTTGTGTTTATCTAATTAAGTCTTTCAGGGGAAGGCACTATAACCAGGTAGGGCCAAAAGGCAAAGAAAACAAAGTGGCCCAATGAGAGGGGCCACCAGAAACCAGAAGGCAAGTAGGCTCCAGAAGACCTAGGTCCCAGGACCAGCTGTGCAGTAAGCCCCACTAACATGACCCCGCCAAGTCACTTCCTGCTCCAGCTTCCAGTTTCTCTATCTTTCAAATTTCTTTTTCTTTTAGAGCATTTTCCTACTCTTTTTAAAAAGATATTTTAATTTATTTTTAGAGGTGAAGTGAGGGAGAAAGAGGGGAAGAGAAACAGTGACCGGGTTGCCCTGGCCGGGGATCGAACCAGCAACCTTTCACTTTGCAGGATGACGCTCAACCAACTGAGCCACACCAGCCGGGGCTAGTTTCTCTAGCTTTGAAACAGACGTACCATCTTTTGCCATGTATAATGCACTCCCATGTATAATGCGCACCCGTGTTTTTTGGCCCAAACTTTCAGGAAAAAGATCTTTTATTTTAATTTTTTAATTCAGTTTTTATTTATTTATATTTAGAAACAAAACCAATGATCATATTCCAGGGTATTATATTGCATACAGATATCATTATTGCTTTCTAGAGTTATACTTTTAACGTGTAAGCATAAATAAAAGAATTAAAAACATATAAGGATAAATAAAAGGATCCAAAACATATATAGATATGGAAATTAGTACTACCTATGTATAATGTATATCCTTATTTTTCCCTCAAAAATTTGGGCAAAAAAGTGCACATTATCCACAGCAAAATACAGTGGTCGTGTGACCTCCCATGGCTGTGTTGGAACAGTGAGTGAAGGGAAGGGCTCTGCAGATGGGGAATGAGCAGGCAGCCCCGAGAAGCCAGCTTTGTGTAGTCATAGGGAGAATGCGGCAGGAATGACAGCCAGGACTTAGTGCAGGATGAGTTTATCAGACGCACACTCAGCCCTTACAGACAAATGGGAGGCAGAACAGTGGACTACAGTGACAGATGGCTCTGCTACTATGTGCCGCTGGCCAAGTTCCTTTACTGCCGTACTGAAGCAAAGGGGCCCGAGCACAGGCCATGGCCCAAGGTAAACACTCCATAGCTCTGGTCACTGTTGTTGCTATCATGGCGTGGGCGTGGGGCACAGGAAGACAGCTCAGATGCAGACAGAGGTCATCAGGCCGAGACCCAGCCATGCCCACTTGGGAAGCAGCTCCAGCTGGAGGGGCTGTCTGTCACACCATGCAGCACAGGGCCAGGCCACAAGGCCCAGCTACTCTCACAGGGTACCACCACCATGTTCCCAAAGGGCCCCAACAGACCTTGGCATCCATGTCCCTCCTGGCCTTCTATGCCCCCCGGGTCACCACCAACTCCTTATTTCTTAAGGAAAGCTCGATTTAGGTATTTCTGGAATGTCCCCACGGCCAACTCAGTTGCAAGGGCTGGGAGCTCCAAACCAGCATTCTCTCTGCAAGTTATCCCAGCATCTACTGTGCAAGGAAAGTCAGGGAAACCACTGTCCTCTCAGAAACTCCCTGCTTAACAGACCCTCCTGAAAACTTGTTGCACCCGCTCCATTTCCCCATCTTCTGACCCTCCACATAGGTCCTTCCTCAGAGTGGGGACAGAAGGAGAAACCCAGAAAGAGAAATGTATATTAACACATCCATTTACTGCCTCTTAGCAGCTGGGGGAAGAATATCCCTTGCTAAAATGAGAGATGAAGAGCTGTGCTGGGCTTCCTCATTTCCACGAGACAAGGTAGAGACAACTTGTTAAAACATGGATTGACAGGCCCTTTAAGCTGTTATCTTCAGGTCCCATTCATACAGACTGTTCTGTTCTTAAACCCCGGAACACCAGAGATGAAGACATGAGCAGTCTTCACATCCAAAATGTGGGAGGAAAAGGGGAAGAAAAGTGGGAATATGAAAAAGGCTTCCATCAAGCACCACTCCCACCTGTCCTCGTCTGTAAAGTTCAACACAACAGCAACACGCAAAGAAAAAAAAATGCCAACCTGAGAATTCACCCGGAGCAGTGATGAGGGAGTTGGTGGCCTCCGTTTCAGTGTAAGACAATGTGGAATCAGATAGATCTGTGGGAGGAAAGAAAAAGAGAACTTAGCCGGCTGTGGGGCCCACCTCCCTCTTCTGCTTTCTCATGCATCTGCGTGCACGTGTGTGCATGCAAGAGCTTGCAAAGGGCAGTGGGTCCCTCCCAACTTTCTGATGCCACTCTGTAACCCTGTCCCATGATCGTACGAGACCAGGCCAACCGGCCCTGGAACTCTTCTGGAAAATGCTGACTGCTGCAGCCCTGGCACCTGAAAAAGTTTCAATCGCTTTGACCACAGAAATAACCCAAGTTCAGGGGACTGAGCAAGTAGCAACTTGGAGCCTCCTTGGTTAAGGTTAAATTAAGCCCCTAAACAATTCATAGCTGGCTGCTGTACTTAATTACAACCATTAAAATTCTTGAAGTTGTTCCTTCTTGCTTCCTTCCTTCCTTCCTTCCTTCCTTCCTCTCACTGGAGCTGAGGAAACTCTGTTTTAACAAGTTACCAGCCATCCTCACTCTGTCCCGCTACACCCCTCTAATTAAGGGCTCAAGCATTTGCTGGAAGATTAACTTTTTTTCCTCTCTCTCTCCCCTCCTCCACTCCTTAACATCCAAACCTGCTCACAGAGCAATTTTCAATGCCTGGACTGTTTTTTTTAAGGCAGTCTTTTTAAGTAGTTTTAAGTACTTCATATGGCGTGCATTATTTGTTTTCCCCTGTCTGCAGTGCAGTTAGACGGGGAAAGGAAAATCTTTTGCACGTTTTTTCTTGGACACTGAGTTGCTAGCTTGACAAGCTGATGCCTTCTGGGGCAGGCAGACTTGGAAAATTTTTCCTGGGCCTGTGCCTCCTGCTACCAGCAATGGGGTGTTGTCCCTGTTAAGGGTCAGGCCTGTCCAGGAGTCAGGAAGCATGTTCTATAAGCCCTGCAGCACCTTCATCATCGTATCGCCCAGCACAACCCAGGTCTGGCTCAGCTGGTCCCACCTGGCTCAGGAGAGGCACCCCAAGATGGGGATTCCTAGGGCAAAGACCGTTAACCGTCAGCCTAGGCCCTCACTGGCCAGGATTCCACTCGCTCCTGCAGGATTATTTTTTTCCTTTTACCACATGGCTTGGAGAGTGGGAAGATGAGACATTAACCAGTTTGGCCTCTTTTTTCTTTTCGTTTCCCACTTGCCAGATGCTGACTGGGTGTTCTGGGTTTTATTTTGTTTTCTGGTCTCATGTGATCACAGAGGCTTAGAAGTGAACTGACTTTTTGTTTATGAAAAAGCAACAATGCAAGGAAAAGAAAATAATACCTAAAAAAAAAAAATAACTCGGACTATTTATCAGGGCACGAAAAAGTTATCTGCTGGTAAAATGTGTTGGGGGGAAAATAAGGACAGATGGAAAATCTCTTTTTAAAAAAATCTCAATGCCTCAGGGGACCTTCTTAAGATCATTGCTTTTAATACCGAATGTTCCCCAAGTGTTCAGCGCCCCTCGTTTTGCTGCCACTTCTTGTTTGAAGAAGCACCATCACAGGCTGAACCTACTTCTTGGTGAACCACTGTGGAGCCAACACAGAGCTCTGTGAGGGTCCCGGAGGTGGGAACAGCAGGCAGCCTCTGCCTTTCTCAGCTATTGCAATGCAGTAAGTCCCTACAATGCACTCTCCAAACCCTCATGTCTGGTGCTTCTAGGGAGGCCCTCTAAGTCTGAAGCATCTTCTGGCTGTTGTAGAAAAAGAATAGTCCCCACCTTGATCGTGCTGCTCAAGCCCCAAGGAGGGACCCCAGCTGGAAGCTCGAGCCCCAAATTCAAGTCCCTAGCCAGCGAAACCAGGGGTCATCACTTTCTTCTGCAAAGGGCCCAATCAATATTAAGCATTTTCAGCCTTGCAGGCCATACAATCTCTGCTGCAACTATTCAGCTTTGCCGCTATAGTGTGGAAGCGGCCACAGACAATACAGAAATGGGTGAGTGTGGCTATGTTCCAGCAGAACTTTATTACGAACACTGAAATTTGAATTTCATATAATTTTCACATGTCATGAAATAGTATTCTTCTTTCAACTTTTTAAAAAACCATCTAAGCAAGTAAAAACCATTCCTAGCTCCCAGATGATACAAAAACAGATGGTAGGCTGTTGTTTGCAGACCCCTGAGCTATGTGACCACAAGCAAGTGTCACTTCCTCTCTCTAGGCCTCACTTGTCCCATTCGTAAAATAACCAGGACACCTGTTGACTTCCAAATGGTCACTCTGCAGGGCTAAGTGGTGTCCAGATTTTTGCTACTTTATCACAGGCGGACCCGCAATTCCTTAGGGCAATGATCCTTGACTTTCAAACTGAGGTACTACTTTGCTAAAAACATTTGAGGATTATTCCCCCCCCCACCCCTTAATGGAACTAAGGATTGTCTAAGTGACTAGTGCAATTATGTTGATTTAGGAAATGCTGGGACCATCCTGTGAGGGAAGGATGGGGAACCAGCGGGCTGAATAGGGGGCTGCTCTGGGTTTCCACCTCGGCCCTGTTGTTCATCAGCTGGGCGGCCCACCCTATCCTTCAGTCTGACTCCCCCTCTCTGATGTGACAGGGTAAAACCAAATGACCTCTCCAGTGCTCCAGGGAACTAAGTAAAGACCCTGCATCCATGGGATGACCGTGCATCCGGAAAAATAATGAGGAAGTTGCTATCGTTAAGCCAGTGACTCACACGCCATCCTGGGACAGCCCCTGTCCTCCTAAACTGAGGAGGTCAAACTCCTGGAGGGGCCTGGTGGGCCCTTCCGATTCCACAGGAGGGCCTGGAAGGGAAGCTGGACTGGATGCCTGAGAGCTGACAACACTTAGGAGGGACCTCCCAGATGATGCTGACACACGGTACTGGGAAGAGAACTTTACCAAAACAAAACAAAACCCACTTTTTGTGGTCACTTGATGGAATGTGTTAGCATCACTGCCACGCCATCTGACTTTTAAAGCTTAAGTCCCACGGGAACTGCATGGATCACAAACCCACTCTCTCTCCTGGTACTATCAAAGCCAAACTACCTCACCCCACCACCAGGATTCTCCGCTGGAGGAAACAAGAAAGCCAGGAAACCAAGCCTTCTCTGCATCTAACGCCATCCACGGTGACTGCAGAATACAAGCTGCTCACCTAGCCCCAAGGTTTACAGAAAACACACTCCACCTCTGAATGGGAACTGTCTGCAATGACATAACCACCTCGTCTAAGCACCATGCCAGGGGCTTTATGTAGCAATACACATGCTTTCTGAATGTTACAATTACTGCTGTTCCTGCTCAGGTCAATTTCTTGGCTTAACCAGTGAAAAAACCTACAGATCCTCTCAATAGTGACTTCTTGCTCAACGTATCTGTCATAATAACAATTAGTACACATGAAAGGAGAACAATCTAAGACCAGGGGAGGGAGAGAAAGGAGAAGAGACAAATACCAACCCACCTCCAATGAGATGCTTAAGCTGAAACCCATTCATCTCCCACGGGCCCATGTTTAAAGGTCACAGAGAGGTTAATGATGAGCTGAGGAATTCCAAGATGTAAATAGCCCTCTGCAGAGGCTGAGTCTGCTCTGGCCCAACCGAGGGTGTGTTTGTAAAACTTCACCCCATTTCAAAGGCAACCAGACCAGCTGTCTCTCTCCCCTCCAGCCCTTTAGCAGTGAGGCTGAAAGGGAGCCCAGGATGGACACACCTCCCCAGGGGTGGGAAAGAGGACATACTTACCCAGTGGCTTGTACTCTTCACAAGGAGACAGCCGAGAGTAGGGGGGTGGTGGTGATTCTGGAAGACAGGAGACAGCATGTCACTGCCAGGGCAGGAGTGTTCACACCTGGGAGTTCTTCTACATGCTTTTGATTATTGATTTCCTCCAATAATAAACCCAGCTCACAGGAAACCTTCCTGTTCTCCCACCACCTCTGCCGCCCAAATCCACTGGAACATCACTGCCTAACGGTCAGGCCACAGGGGTAGGGTCCAGACCTGGGGTCGGTCCCTGCTCTGCCACCTTTGGCCGTGTGACCTTGGGCAAGTTACTTCAATTCTCGGAGCTGCTTCCTCAGCTCTAAAATGGGGATGATAATCATATACACCCCTCAGGTTTTCGAGGAGGGTAAAAGAAGATAAATGTATACAAAATGCCCAGTAGAGTTCTTGGTACTGAAGAAAAGTACCTTCACAAACAGTAACTATTATCATTGTAACAAGAGAAACGTAGGTGCAGGGCAAAATCAGAGTCAGTGTTGCTTGACGGAGTAACAGACACTCAGGCCTTGGCTGGTGTGGCTCAGTGGATTGAGCGCCCGCCTGCGGACCCGAGGGTTGTGGATTTGATTCCCAGTGAGGGCACATGCCTGGGTTGCGGGGTCCCTGCTATGGGTGCGCAAGAGGCAACCGATGATGTATCTCCCTCACATCAATGTTTCTCTCCCTCTCTCCTTCCTGTCCCCTCTCTCTAAAAATAAAGAATATCTTACAAACAAACAAACAAAAAAAAGAATAATAGATGCTCAGGTAAATCGTGATTTTTGGAAATACTCGCACATGGCATAAGCTTTTGGTATATGTCCCTTGCAATAGTTGGAACATAATTATACTAGAAAAGTATGTGTAGTTTACCTGAAATTCCAACTTCCTGGGCATTCTGTATTTTTATTTGCTAAAGCTGACAACTCTCATCAGAACTAAGTGTGAGTACAGAGGCTGAGACATAGAAGCTCGCTTCCAAACAAGCTGCATTGGAACTAGCACTCTTCCGGGAGAGCAGGCGTGCGAGACTGGTTGGGACCGGAGGAACCAAACCCAGGTGGTTACACGGGAGACCTCACACCAGCCATGGAGAGCCCTCAGCCTCAGCGCCCCGCTCTGCGGAGAGAAAGGGTGGGACACGAGCTCCCTACTGGAGCTCCCTACCGCCTTCCAGCTCAGACCCTCCTGACTCCTTATTGTCTAGGGTATTTTTCTTTTGGTTTCCTTTCATTTGCTTAAAATACTCCTCCTTAAAAACATATACTTTGTCTTCAGAAGAATTCCTTAGCCTCTTGCTTTAGGGGAAGTAACAATTTGCTAAACTAAGTAACAATTTGCATGAATGAAATGACCCTTCATTTTCCCTAAATGAAACTAAACACCATCAAATCGCAAAATAAAACAAACCCTCAGTGGTAGTAAAGTGGTAATAACTATTATTAGGCAGGTATCAGTAATGACACAAGGGGTAATAAGTGTTTTTCGCAATTATAATAAGGCGCAATTAGCTGCAAGAACATTTGTTTTGCTCCGCACACCCTATGCAGCTTCAGCTCTTCCAGCCAGAAATTATTTTGACAAAGTGAAGGCGCCGTGGTCTAGAAACAGGGAATCTTTTGTGGACAGAATTTAGGGAGAAGGAAAAGTTAATAATGGAGTAGCTACTGGGAGAGAAGCAAACATTTGCAGAAAGCCTATGCTGTGTCTCTCTCGATGCCAGGCATTTTCAATTTTATTTATTGTATTTTACCCTATTGAACGTTAGGTGTGGGGTGGTTAGTTATGCTCATTGGGCACTTGATCTTACTTCATCCTCTCTCAAAGACAAAACGGTCAACACAGTTCCAATTTTGCAGATGAGAAAACTGACTTGCCCAGCTGACTCACCCAGCCAATCATGAGAGAACTAGGATGTGAGCCCAGGCCTGACTCTACTCTACCCCGCAACGAGACAGGTAATCAAAGGCACCCCATTTCCACCTCTTCATCCCAGCTGAGTCACCTCATCTGCACAGAAAGTGCTCAGTAAGCATCTGTGGACAAAGACAACAGTGATGAGGACAATGGTAAAGTTGGGGGCAGCAGTGGGCAAAGGGGTGGATAAAGAGGACCTAAGGGGCCAAAGGGGTGACCCATGGGAGACCTTAAACAGGACTCAAAGAGGGGGGCTACTTGCCTTCAGTTAGAGTCACCTCATCCACAGGTCCTCAGTACTAACTTAGAGGGGCTAGAGACCAGACTTGAGTGAGGACCAACTCCTCAGGACAAGAATCAAAACACAGTTAGGGCTAAAGTTCCACAGGGAAGGAGAATTGAGGCCAGTGCTCCCACTGTACAAAGACTGAGGCATGGGCAGTGGGAGGGACTCCTCCAGGGCCAGACAGGGAGCTGGTTGCAGAGCCAGAACCAGAAGCCAAATCTACTGACCCTCAGCTTCATGCCCTTCCACTAGCCCCCTAACTTATCAGAAAGACTGCAATTACTGCATTAGGGTTCCTCTGGCAAAAATCTGATTGGCTGAGGCCCAGGCCACCCAAGGAGGGAGGCTCTGAACATCTGCCCCTCCCCCCTAGATCTGTCCCCCAAAGTGAAACTTAACA
>PVKM010035737.1:0-15059 GCA_004027735.1 Carollia perspicillata | reverse complement strand
AAGAGGTAATTATACCTAAGATACATGAATTTCATTATTCCTTAGTCACAGCCTCAATAATTCTTTCAGAATTTTATAATAATCCTTTATGACAACCAGTTTGAGTCTTAGTAGTAGTATACATATCCCCTTATGTGAGTTAAAAATTATGTGCCGTTTAAGTTTCTTTTGGAAATTGAAATCGGTTTCTAGTTCACTCACAATTGCATTCCTATGTGAACTGCTTGTAAAAGATAAACCAGAAAATGACAATTAAATTCTATCTCTCTGAGCCTGGTTGGTGGTCTCTGCATCATGGAATTGTTATCTGTCCATCCATTCTGTCCATCTCTCTGAGCCTAGGTGGTGGTCCCTGCATCATGGAATTGTCTGTCCATCTGTTCTGGTGGTGCTGCTGGGTTTATAGCAACATTTGGGTGGAGGACTACTGGGAGTAGGGCATTATTTTACTTTGTTATTTTTATGGTTGACTATATTCCATAGCCATTAGGCAACACGTCTGTCATCCCCTGTGGTACAATATCATATTTATTGCATGCATTTATCTTGTCTCTGGTGGTTCATTTTTTTCCCATCCCGGTGAATTTCCTTTCTGCCTTTCATGTCACATCAAGGAGTCCTTCCATTCACTGTCCCAAAGTGCCTTACAGGGGAGTGCAGTCTCTACAAAGAATCTGGGAGGAAGTCTGTGTGTCTGCCAAGGACTCTAAAAACGTGTTCTCAGCAAGTAAGGAGAACAATTGTAATTTGTATCTCATAGAAAGGGAGGAATGGTATAGAATTTAGAAGGGGAAAAATCTTATATTCTAAAACAGTAATACCCACAGGGAAAAATGAAAACCATATCCTAACATTAGGAAGGAAAAATAAAATGGGTAGAGGAAAGAAACATCTGAGACAGTGACAGGGGACTGCATTCTCTGTGATAGTCCAAGTCTTTGGTACTAAAGAGTATCACTTTCCTTTGAATAATCCCTGGGTTTTATGGATACATGATTTATTTCCATTTTAAAGTAGGGGACTTAAGCCCAAAAGCCTTAATGCTAAATCTAAAACAACAGAGAGAATTGGGCTCAAGGTGGGGGTTAGGGTTTTTGTCCTCTGGACTTGGTACACACAGTAGGAGAGTTGGTCACAATAGTACACAGTGCAGTGTGATCTGAGAGAGAATAGGGAAATCCGTACGTGAGATAAGAATCCCATAAGGAACAGGCCCCTTCAACTGAGAACCGGAAGGGATATTTCAAATGGAAGCACTTCCTGTTTGTGCCATGCATACATCCATAAAGTCCGAAAGGCATGTTTAAATAATTTTAAGCTGTTGCGAACTCATTCTTTTTTTTAAAGATTTTATTTATTTATCTTTAGATGGGAAGAGAAGGAGAGAGGGAGAGAAATATCAATGTATGGTTGCCTCTTGTGCGTCCCCTGCTGAGAATTGGCCTGTGACCCAGGCATATGCCCTGACCCAGAATTGAACCGCGATCCTTTGGTTCGTAGGCCCTCACTCAATCCACTGAGCTACACCAGCCAGGGTGCGAACTCATTCTTGTTCTTTAACTTTCTCTTATGCATGTTTTTCATTTATCTATTGTGCAATCATCCTTTGATTTTTCTTTTTCTGGCCCATATTTGAAAGACAGTTAAATAGAATGTCTGCTTCTGGCTTTGAAATTACTCTTTATTTAAAATGTACATGTTAAGCAAAGTGACTAGGTCAACACATTTATGGGTTTTTTTTTTGGCAATATGTTCTTCAGAGAAATTTTTTATTTACCCAGTGAAATAATTCCCCTCTTCTGTTTACAAGTGAACACATTTTACTTAAAGAATTCACAGACATCTCCCTATAATTAGGCTGCTTCTAATCCCGAGCTCTAAAATCTTAGTTTTGGGGAATTTTGATAAGCTACATAAGGTCTAAGAATTCTCAAGAACCTTATCTTAGATATAAATTACTTGCTTTAAAATGGCAAAATACATGGCTATGAAAACTTCAGAGCAACATGAATTAGTGAGGCAAGTATATGCAGTAGTTTATTTTTACCTAAAGCATTATAGAATAAATTAATTATGTTTGATGTGAGCAATATCTGATACCAATTTCTTATTATTAAATTTAGGAAAAAGAAGTTGATATCTCTTTTTCAATGATTCTAGGGGTATTTATCATGGCTGGGCAGATTTCAATATTTTCATTTTTTAAGAACCATGCAAAATAGGATGCAAAATGTGTTAAAGGGTATTACGTGAGATATCTGTAGCTCTTCACAAAAGTTTGCTCATGTGCATTTTAGGTTTAGATGTGAATAATTCCTTTGCTTCATTTTCTACTTGAAGATTCAGGCACACGACATAATTTTTTACTAAGCTTATGCAAACTATCCATTTAACAAATGGGTTGACTATTTCTACCCAAACACTTTTCCTAGAAAAATGAAAACTTCTATTTCATGTTGAAACTAATAAAAGTAATTCCACTGTTTAGAAACCATCTTCTGAAGAGTGTTGGTTTTTCTCCACCCCTGTGATTTGTTAACAATATTATCAGTTTGGTAACACTTTTCATCTCTCTTGGAGAATGACAGAATGGGGAAATCAGGAATTATTCTAGATTACTAATCTAGAATAATTATTTTACTAATTATTTTTACTAATTATTTTTACTATTTACTAAAGTGAGACTGACCTTTCTTCTAGCAGCAGTCGAAAGGACCTGCGTGTAGAGGGGTATATTCATAAATCTGTAAGAAAAGAGTGTTTGGTGACCTCATGCATTATTTTGTGTGGAAGGCCCTAGATGGGGCATAATTATGACAGAGACAAACGGGGCTGTAGTTTCTACCTAATCGGTCAGTTGTGTGACAAAAGCAATGAGGTGCTGTTTAATAGCAGCTAACATTTCCTAAAGACCTGCACTATTTCAAACCCATGAAACATCTCAGGCGAAGTCAGCCTTAACATCCAAATTTCATGGATGACCAAACTATCGTTCAGAGACATAGTTGTTAACGGACAGAACTGGGCTTTGAGTACGCCTCACCCTACAGCACACCCCTTTCTCATTACATTATTCCTATTGCCTCTCACTTTGAAAACAATAGAAAGAAGTTGTTTTATGAGTGGGCGAAGAGGCCACTGGAAATGAGCCCCCCTGTTGATACAAGCATATATAAAAGAAGTAAACAGATTAATAACATAACCAAATAATACACCGTTAGAGCCAGCATCTGAAAGAAGAAACATCCTCAGTGGGACCCAGAGCAGTGACTTTAATCCTCAGAATTATTTTGTGAATGTTCTTTTTATATTGGTATACTCTTCACTTTTTAAAGAAAGCTATTGTAATCATGACGGTGATGATGTTGAAACTTTACATTTCTATCCAAATCCAATTAAAGCCTTCGAAATCTGCACTGATGCATGAGAAATCTTAAGGTAGTTGGATGGAAGACATGTCTAAAAGTCTACTTCAATTAAGTAACAATAGAACCAATGGGTACTCCGTGATAAATATATTGAAATGTGAAATAAGACGTATTGTTTATGCCAAGTCAAGTGCCAACACATTAAACAACTTTATTTTTAACTTATTTCTAAGAAATCATATTTGGTTGCAAAGCTGATGTGATTTTATATTTATCATCATTTTACAAGGACAATCCAAGAAAATGATGAACGGGAGGGCAGTCAAATCTACAAAATTGTTTATCTGAGTGATTGTGTCTCAGTCTTAGTGTAGGTATTGTTTTAACGCTGGCATTTCAGAAAGAGCTTATGTTTTTCCAAGGCGTGTTTTATCCTCTGCCAGATAGCAGGACTGTTGTTATTTTATTCAGTTCTTTTTTTATCATTTCAGAGAAATTTGAAAATAAAAAGGGAAATTAATTTCTGATGTTTTACACATGATTGACACCGAATAAGGAAAAAAAGGAAACCTATTTTTCCAAGCGTACAGACCTGCGCTGGGATTTCAGAATCAAATGTGCCTGTGGATTACTTTTCAGTGGTGGGCCTTGCTCTTAGGTTGTCCTTTTTCCGTTCACCATTCCAGGATTTATTTTCCAAAAATATCCTGTGAGGTCCAAATGGTAGCCAGAATTCTGTCTTTGGTTCATGAGCCTGTACGTTTCCTAATCCAACACTTCTCTTGAAAAAGAAATAAAGTATATTGCAATGAATAGTAGTAATGGGACTGTCCTGCATTTTGCAGAGAAAACTGGAACCTTGCCTGCTATTCTTTTTCATCCCTTGGCTGAAAGGAAAACAATCCAAACCCAGAGAAGGAAAAGGGGGCCCAGGAACCAAAACATGAAACTGCTCTCAGACTGTTTCTCAGCTTTTACTTCGGTGTGTCACGTTGTTTGTGCGCCATTTAAGTGTATTTGTTAATAGTAACCACAGACTGTCCAAAGTGCAGGCCTCCGGCAGGACAAATGCTTCTAGAACCAAAACATAACTTTGTCTTTGTTCGTTCGGTCAGTCTCTGGACACGTCTGCTTCTACCCATCATTCACTGAGCAGAGGTCAAATGTGCTCTTGAGTTGTTTCATCCTCACTCGATGCCTGTATGTCCTACTTTCTCTACCACTGCATTGATCTCCTGTCCCTCTTCTTCCGTCTTTTCTAGGAATTTAGTTGTTTATAGATATTGTGGCTTACAGTGTGGAAACTCAAAATGGCAATAGAGCTTATCGGCAACTCACGTGTCTGCTTGGAAGCCTGAGCAGGTTAATGGAACCGCAGGCTCCCTGGAGGGTGCTCAGATTCTTGCCTTCTCAATTTCAGGGAGTCTCCTTGCCTCTTGATGAACTGGTGGGACAAGTGACAACCACCTTTATTCAACTTGAGCTTACTAGGTGTCTGACATGAATCTAATGCTGTGTGAGCACAGCTTTCCTCATTAGAGGTTTTTTTAGCATTCAGTAAGAACAGGCTGGCATGTAAGGCTGGCTGGCTGAATTTAGTAAGGGTTTCTGTGTGGGCTATATCATCCTCCAGGCCAATGGAGGGAACAAAGAGGGCAGACAGATAATTATACCAGGGGGAAACAGGACATCCCCACCTGGCCTTCAGGAGAGGGAGGTTGTCAGCTCTAGGAACTTGACCTGGGTGTACATACCATGCATGTTGGCCAGGGCAGGCAGCACTGTCAGGTGTGAGAAGGTGGCATGATGGGACTTGGGGACTTGGTGTCCTCAGCAACAGGGCATGCTGATCCAAGATCAGGATGCTGGCTTTTTCCTGTGGACTTCCATACCCGTACAGTGCTGTGTGTCTCAGCAGGCGCCCTGGAGTGGTATATGAAACAGAGACCTTATCCCAGGGCAGAGACAGATGAAAGAGATGAATTTAAAAGTTTAGCTCTATGTTAAGAAGGCACTTTCCTCTTGTTTTGCATTTCTCTAAAGACTTGATCTGAAGACTTACTGATAAGCAATGCCCATCTGTAAGTGAGAAATTCCACTGTGTATGACTTAACACGTCATAGAAGTGACTGCTTACAAAACAATGTCTAACCTTCAAGAGACACTGAGCTTGCATGAGTGACAACTGTTGAAGTGTAAATGTTTACAAAAATAGGACTTACACATAGGGAACACATTGGGAAGATTTAATCCAGCTCATTAATTAATGAGGAAACCCATACAATGTTAAAAGGGATTCAAATGAGAATTTGACTTACAGAAATATATAGTCTCGATGAGACAAATATAATTTGTATCGCATGAACAGAAAACATTTGCATTGCTCCTAGTTTTTCACTATTTAACAATGCTGTCAAATAACCTAATTGATAACAAATCAATGAAAGACACACAACGCTCTAGAATGACACAGTCCCTAGGGGTCTTCTAGATGACACTCAGCCCTTCACTGAATTGGCCTCAAGTATCTTTTCCCAGCTACCTATTTCCAAGACCTGGACATTTATTTTCTGATATGCAACTCTTCATAATTAGATTAAATTATAGAAACCATGGGAAGAAATTAAACTATGACAAAGAACATAGCTTTACAACAACAAATATATTATTGGAGAAGAAAATACATCTAACCAAAAAAGTGTCATCTAAATATTGGTTTTAAAGTTTTGTGTTCTGCCATATTTAATTGTTGTTGCTGTTGTTGTTTTTAAATTTAAGACTCTCCCTTCACCCAAAATACCAGTAGCAACCTGTTCTGATTTATCTTTGTTTCCCTTCTAGTTTCCCCCAGACTAGACGTTCTCAAGATGTGAAACTTTTCCACCAGGCAGATCCAATAAAAAAGTTGGAATGACTAGAAAGCTTCCACTGAGGTTAGAGTGAAAAAGAAAAAAAGATCTAGAAATTTAGAGGAACTCAGTTATTTAAATTCTCTAGGCGCAGTGGGAAGCTTTGTGCCTGTCATCACAATACAAAGAAAATCTGAGTGACCAAGAGAATTTCGTGATCTCACAGCCATTTGAACATGTGTAAACCCTTGATTTACTGGAAATGACTCCAATCACGCGTTTGAAAATCCTCTCCTTAAACGTTGTCAAAATGTAAGAATCATTTGAGATGGAAGATTTTTATTTTCTTCCTAGTGTATATAAAACAAAATTAGAGACACCCCCCCTTTCCGTTTCATCCCGAAATGAAAAGGTTAAAGCTTGCACAGCAATTGCATTAATGATTTGCCATATTTGGCTGAACATTTAAACTTGAAATAGAGTTGAGATTGATAGCACTTATATTCTGCCACAATGTAATTATTATCTCAGTTCTGGAAGTCAAACAGAATCTGAGAATGGTACTTATATTGTATTTTTAAAAAAGATTGATTCTGTTTTCCCTCTTTCAAACAAACCTCATGCATAAACTCATCTAGAAAGTTTATAAACAACATTTAATGTATGAGTCAAAGCTTATCCTTAGTTTTAACTGCTTGGGTGGCTAAAAATAAGGTTGATTTGTTTCTCCTCCCATTAGAAAAGTATTTTTTAAAATGAATTTTGTCTTTTAAAACGGATTTTGTCTCATTTGAAATGTTGATGTATCACTTATTTTGTTTGGAATTGGCTTCTCTTCAGTGAAGTTGGGTAGTCTTTCAATTATCTTGCCATTTGGAAGAGATTATTAAATTACCCAAATGTTAAAATTAAAACTCCACAAAATCATGAAATAAAATGATATCACCTAAAGTCATAGGATGATCACCAAGAGATTTTAAAAAGAAAAAATAATTATTTTAAATAGTGGTTGCTTCTGTGGAAAAGGACGAGAAGATGGGAGATGGCTAGGCAGGAGGCAGGAGAGAAGGGATATTTCTTCGTTTTTATACAAACCCTCACTTTCATTTATTTCTATTATTTTAAAATTTTAATTAAATTCATTAGAATGACATTGGGTAATAAAATTGTGTCGCTTTCCAGAGTACATTTCGATGACACATGATCCGTACACTGCATTGTGCACCCACCGCCCAAAGTCAAATCGTCTTTCATCACCATGTGTTTGATCCCCTTTATTTTTAACTATATGTATATTGTTAACTACATATATTTATATGTAGTGTTTGTACACAGTGCTAATAAAATGAGCTGAATAATAGCTACCTAAAGAATAAAGATGATTGTGCTTCTATAAAATTAAGAGAATTCTGTCAGGTTTCTATAATCTTTATCTAGATGGTTTTTCAGTACTCTAAATAACTGTCTTGCAACAACTTCTTCCATTATCTATACTGATGTGTGTAAATGAATTATGTTCTTCTGATAAGCATTTTTATCAGTAATCTTTACCAAGATGACTAATAACACAATGCTTGCTAGAATATTATCTATAGACAATCCTCAACTTGTAAGCATCACGAGGAACACAAAGTCACTGTTAATTTGCCATATGAGAGCAAGAGTGGAAAATCTTGTTGGAGCATACTATGAATCTTAGTATGCATTTACAGTCCTCTATACATTTTCATGCAAAATATTATATTTGATAAATTATATTCAGCAACATCTCTTCCATGTTTTCATGCAATGAGTTGAATCTTCCTTGTTTACACTTTGCTGCATGATAATATAAGTTACCAGTGTTCCTTTTTCTAAACCTAAAACTTTCAAACTTTATTTTTAGGGAGCTGTAGTGAGTTAAACAGTGTCCCCTCCCAAATTTTCATGTCTGCGAGGAACTTTAGAGAGTGACCTTATTTGGAAATAGGTGTCATTGAGTAGCAGATGTAATTGAGTTCAGAGGATTGCATACTAGGTAAGAGCGGACCCTCAATCCAGTGACTGGTGCTCTTAGTAGAAGAATAGTGGACTCAGAGACAGGGACCACATGAACCTGGAGGCAGAAAATGGAGTGATGCATCTACTAGTCAAGCAACACCAAGGATTGCCAAGAGCTACCTGAAGTGAGGAAGAGGCAGGAGAGAATTCTTCCCTGGAGTCTTTAGAGGGTGTGGACCTATGAACACCTTGAATTCAGACTTCTAGACTCTGAAACTATGAGTGAAGATGTTTCTGTTGTTTTAAACCACGTGTTTACAATAATTTGCAATGACATCACTGGGAATCTCATATAAAAGCAGAATCATCATCATCATCATCATCATCTCTTACAGAGAATAGCTGCTCTGGGCTCTAGAGCCAGGTCTGGTGGGCTGGAGGTATCTCCAAGGGACCTTTATGATTTCTCAGAAAACTATTGCAAAGAAATAATAGGAACACAACCTTCCAGCCTTCATTCTTTGCTTTCAGCACATCAGGAATTACTTTTCCAAACTTTAACACAATAGAGGGGAATTTTTGTTCTATTTTTACTTACAAGGTAGATAGCATGCTTCCCAAACCCATTGTGCTAAACAACAGCCCTAGAAGATTTTAAGAGGATGATAAAAATAGAAAGCAGAAAAAGAAAGTTTTAGGATCCAAAAACTTTGAAAACATTTCATGATAATTACTTTTCTTGGAGGCTCTTAGGCATAGTGAGAAGCTGAAAGAGTCTGAGAAAAAGTCCAATTTGTCTTTGCTATACACACTGCACAAAAGTACATGAAGCATGGAATGGAATTAGGTAAACCCAGGGAAGACGGGATTTAGGCTGGTCCTTGGTAGGCTACCTCCCGACTCAGCTACATATTTCCAGGCAACCTGAATGTATCTGCAACCTCGGTTTTCTTCCCTGAAGATATAAGATAATACCTTTCCTGTCACTGTCCCAGTGTCAGAAGGATCAGCAGCCATAGTCACACTGCTTTACTTTATGCTTTTATCTACTTACGATATCTCCTATCTGGAATGTTGATAATACCTATATTATTTATCTAAGAAGGCTGATACAAAGTAACTGATTTTTGTGAAATCATTTTGGAAAATAAAATAAAATATTGTAAAGATAAAAGACAAGCTACTACTTGACTTTTCTAAGTTATCGATGCTATGTTAGGAGGTTGGAAGATTTTTTATTTATGGACAATACAAATTTAAAAAATGAATCTATACCTCCATTCCAATTCTGTATAAACTTGGCGCCACTTACTAGAATAATGCTTTTATGTTGCTGGTAATGTTAACACAAGGAAGGACACTTACAATGTCCTTTACTATCATCATGCGTCCTCCAAGGCATAGAAATAGGGAAGTATTTCCATTGCACCTCCATTCACAAACCTCCACATGTCTCTTGTACTTTGTACTTCATCAAGGCTGTGTAACAGACTACGTATTTAGAGTAGGAATAATGGCTACAGTCCTATGTGCAAGCTATATTAATGAGAAAAATTATTATTATTTCCCTGGAAAATGAAAAATATGTATGAATAAAATATTGGAACTATTTGTTTTTTTCCATCTTACTCTCTAGGAAAAGTAACCCTTACACCAAGAGTCTGTAACTGGTCTGTAAAAAAAGAGCCTTCACATCCTCAACTGGATAGTAAACAAAAAAGGCTCTCTTATTTTGAAAATGCCTGACTCATAACAAGTAGACTGTAATCAAAACAGAGTGAATATTTCCAAAGATTTGACACAGCAACAGACTAAGTTTCAAACCAATTAAACACACACATGAAAACACAACCAGACACATGTACCTATAACTAATTGATTTAAGAGAAGACGTCTCGTGCTATTTGTTGTTTAAAAGACTTTTTCCTAACCAAATATAAGTCTCTACTTCTTTTGAAAATATGGAGATATAAATTAAACCTCACATACACTACATACACATATTTGAAAATTCTAAACAACGCAATTCAAAAGAAAACATTTTACATTTAAAAGGCAGGATCAATTGCCTACACAATTCAAATTTTCCAGTGAATGTTTTTTTAATTCTGTGGTTTACTTTGTTCATTTGGAAGTGAACTAAAATGGACTGAACTAAATATTCAGTACATTTTTAGTTAAAAATGTACTGAATATTTACTGCAGTTCTACACAGATCCAACAGGCTTTCACACACACAAGAACAACAGTATCCAGTTTCTAATGTTCTTTTTCATAATATATGCAAAGAATGACTTATTACTTGTCACTTAAAAAAACACACACACTTCCTCTAATGTTGGGCATTTCATAAAACTGTCTTTATAACACACTGCATGTCCATATGTGGGCAATGTGCAAAATAGACTTTGGATTCTTTGCCACAGTTTGCAGTATATGTGTTGGTGTTCCACGCCAACTTTCCATTCTCCTTACCAAAGAAGTTGTCTAAATTGTTACTGCAGAATATTTTAAACAAAGAATGTCATCCAAACCTATTTTTCCCTAATATACTTTTGAAAGGGGAAAAGGTCAAAATATTCCAATCAATTGGCACACTCAATCTGATTTATGCACCAAGGAGTTCAAAACTGTGTGTCATTTGACCATTTTCCATTTGTTTCTAGTGAGATTAATGATAAGCTTCTGGCTAAATTTATTATCCAACTTAGAGTAGTGAGAGAAAATAGATTATGAAGACCAGTAGCCATTGCAGTGTATGGTTTGTTAAGGACAAATTTTGGGCACCTGGAAAGTGAATTGGAAAGACTCTCAAAGAAAAGAGTGCAGTCATGAACCCTTTCCATCTTGTAAGAGTAAATGGTAACCTGAGATTAGTTAATTCAGAGCTATTCTAAAGAATATGGAGTGCTTTGGGGGGACCTGGCTAATGCCATCTTTCCAGAGCACTATACTGGCCTTACAGTAATGATAGGCAAATGCTAAAAATGGATTTTCACCACTTGCTGCCATTCCAAATGAGATGCTATGTTTCCAAAGAGTCTTCCATGGAAAGAAAAAGTTAGTGCAAATAAGAATTTCCACGTGTTTATGAAAGAACAACATGTTCCTGCCAGTAGGACTGCTTAAACGCCCCCTCCTCACCAAAGGAAAAAAGAGAACAATAAAAACAACAACAATTTTTTTTAAAGATGAAAAGTGAAGAAAAAAAGAAAGTCAAGGACAACAACCAACACCATGAACCCCGTTGAAAACCAGAACATCAGGCTTAGTTCTGTCTGAAAAAAAATCTAAATAGATCCAGGCCTTTTTTTCAGATGTATTTCAGGTTTCGTGTTTGTTTTCTGGGTTTTGTTTTGTATCTGTGATTACAATAAAAGAAACATTGACAGACTTCGAAAACAACCGATCCTTTCTAATAGAGTATGCTGTACTTTTAAAATGCTTTAAGAGTGTTTGTGCTCCCAGTCTAAGAACTCAAGGTTTAGACTTCAGTCCCTCGGGAAACATGGCTTCACATCATTCCACTTCTGCCATCTGTGGCTGTTGGTCGTTTATCACTGTGAATACGGGGCGAGACATCAATAGAAAAACATGAGTTATAATTTCGCCTCCTTTTACTCCATCACCTTTGAATAGTCCAGTTGCTTCTACTGGATACCTGGGTAATGTTGGAAGAGGCGGTGTGCCTGTGGACGTCTTATCTTTCCTCATCTGTGAGCTACTGAGTGGGGCTAGCTGGTCTCCCTCCAGCTTTAGTTTCTCACCTAAAACACCCATCTGGGAGATAGGGATAAACTCTACAAAGGAGCAGGAGTTCAGTTCTCACTTCTTTATGCCACAGCTACTCAGTTCTACTTCTAGAACTGTGTGCCTTTCTTAAGATTTCAGGTGCCACATAGGTAGGGCCTAGAGAAATGACATAAATAAATAGTTAAGGGAGTCAAGTAAGAAATCAGATGCCTTGGGGATGGATAAAAAAAAAAAGAAAGAAAGAAATCAGATGCCTAAGGTTTGGACTCCCGTCTCTGCTACTTTTAGCTGTGACCTTAGTACGTTACCATACTCCCCTGAGTCTCCATTTTCTCATTGCAAAACTGGGAATGTTCACCTCATAAAGTTAGGTTAGGAATAATGTGTTAACACACACAAAGTACTTAATGAAGTGCCTGGTGAGAAATAAGTGCTACCCATTAAGTAAGTGTTTTCTGTCATAGTCATTCCCTATTAATGACTGAACTCAAGAAATATGCTGAGGGTAAGAATTTATACCTAACACTGTTCCTTAAAATGCAGATCAATTTATTGGAACTTAAGCTTTAATTGAAGATTAAAAATGAAATGGTGGTGATAAAATGATCATAATTTGCAGAAGAGTTGTCTATTTTGAAAACCCAAGAGGTTCAAGTGTTAAGCTATTACAAACACTAAAATGATTGAAAAAGCAATAGCTTTTCTATACAATCATAAAAGAGAAGCCCCATGACAAGGAACAAAGGCTTCCTGCCAAGCATCAGCTCTAGGAGTGTGCTGTATTGGAAGTGTATCCTCCAGCCTTGGTTGAGCCTTCAGGTGACAGTAGCTCTGGAGACATATTGGCTGTGACCTTGATAGAGAGTCCAAGCCAGCACCACTGAGTTAAGCTGGACTCAAATTCCTGAATAATGGAAGCGAATTTTTATTGTTGTTTTAAGTCACTATGTTTTGCGATAATTTATTATGAGTAGGTATCTAACACACCCAGATATATATAGGGATAAATAATCATATGGAATGAACTTGATGGGAACAGAGAGGGTATCCAATAATCATGTCTTATCAAAAACTAAATTAAAGGCATAATATGGATGTAAATCTTAAAAAGCAATATGAATCCACTGAAGTATTTGAAGAGCACATATTTTAATGTGCAATCCTGGCTTTGGGGGCTTTTATAAGCATTAGATCAAAAACAGATCTCACAAAGAAATATATTAAGAGATTTAATCATAAAATACAGACCATTTTGTATTAAATAGTACAGTAAATAAAATTAAAAGAGAAACATATATATGGCAATTAGATCAATCATATATATATTAAAAAATCAAAATTCAACACTTCAAATATTAACAAATGTAATATAGTATTAAATGAAAAGATTACTACATCAAGACAAACTGGGGCCCTGGCTGGTGTAGCTCAGTGGATTGAGTGCCGGCCTGTGAACCAAAGAGTCACTGGTTCGATTCCCAGTCAGGGCACATGCCTGGGTTGCAGGCCAGGTCCCCAGTGGGGGCCACATGAGAGGCAACCACACACTGATGTTTCTCTCCCTCTCTTTCTCCCTCCCTTCTCCTTGCTCTAAAAATAAATAAATAAAATCCTTTTTTAAAAAAGACCAACTGGGGTTTATCCTAATAATAAGTGACTGATTTGCATTAAAAATATTTTTGAACTTATGATCTCAAATAGGAATTGAAGTTTGGTCTTAAGCATGATAAATGCCATAATAAATCAATAAGTGTAAAAAGCTTACTAATAAGACATTTAAAACATTTTCATTTTAATATGTAACAAAATAAGAATGTGCAACATTACCATTTTTATTTAAGGTTCTATTTGGGGTTCTACCTAAGGCACTCAGGGAAAAAGTCATATAAACGATATAAACATGGAAAGAATAAAGTAAAGCTGCCACATTAATAGGTGCTGCCTTTACCTACAAAAAATGTAGTGTAGGAAAAATATGAGAAGTGACTTGATCAATTTTGCTGGAATACAATCAAACAGAGAAATCGATTGTACTTTTATATATCAGAGATAAATGATAGGAAATTTCACAAAAGCTACAATTCAGCAAAGCAACAGATGTGTAGACACAGATCTTACAAAAGACCCTTATAGAGACATTTGTAAAATTTATCAGTAGATACTGAACTGGACCTAAAAATATTTTCACTGATAGGAAATATCAAAACTCTAATAATGTTCATTTGACCTCATTTGATCTATAGACTCAGTGCAATTGCAATATAAATATCAGCAGAATATCAGGTCTTGTGATGTGTTAAGAAAAATAAAATATATATTTGAGTGTCAGAGAAAATGACATGTGAATCATTTTTTTGATATTGCACTGTTAGGAGAAAGATATCAGGATTCTGAGAGCAGAAATAACATGTGGCTGTCACTTTAAAAAAGGGGGAGGGGATCAAGGAGTACAAACTTCCAGCTATAAAGCAGTCACGGGGTGTAATGCACAACATGGGGAATATAGTCCATAATATCATAATAACAGTGCATGTGACGATGGGTGCTAGACGATGGCGGTGAGTAGCTCATAAGTTGTATAAATGTGTGATTGCGCTGCTGTCCACCTGAAACTAATATAATATTGGATATCAAGTACAATTACTTAATTTAATCATTATGTTGTTCCCCTAAAACTAAAATAATATTGTATGTCAGCCATATCTCAGAAAAAGAGCATAGTAAAATATAATGGTATAAAATATCCAGTTTTGAAAACTAGTGTAACACTGCAAAGCAAATATGCGTAGATTTAGAAATAAAAACTACATTCGTTTTCTAGGGCTGCCATACAAAGTGCCAGATTAGGTGGCTTAAACAACAGAAATTTATTTTTTCATGGCTCTGGAGGCCAGAAGTCCAAGACGAAGCTGCCGTCAGTGTTGTTTCTTCGGGGTCCTCTCTCCTTGGCTTGTCGACAGCCGTCTTCTCCCTGCGTCGTCAATGATGTTTCCTCTGTGTGAGCCTGTGACCTAATCTGTTCTACTTAGAAGGACACCAGTCATGTTGGATTAGGGGCGATCTTTGTGACCCCATTTTACCTTAATTATCTCCTTGAAAGCCCTATTTC
>PVKM010035736.1:0-15057 GCA_004027735.1 Carollia perspicillata | reverse complement strand
ATTCATAAAGCCAGGCACTGGTTTGCCTGTGTTCAGTTCTCTGTCTTAAGGCCCTAATGTCTGTTTGAATGGTGGATGGATGAAGGAATGGAGGGATGGATGGATGGATAAATGTTTGATTCATCACCTCTCATGGAGGGATGCCTGGTAGTCCTGAGGCAGGACCCTCTTCTTCTTCCTCTTTCTCTGCCCCCAGTAAGTGACTTTTGGTTTCTCTGTCTTTCCTTGTGTATGTACCGAGCAGTTCCTAGGCACAGCCTCATGACCCCCAGGGGCAGCACTCATGTTATGTGACAGCACTTCTAGACATGTCTTGATCTGGGCCTTCTAGACTATTCCATCCACCGAGTTGTTTCTGTGGATGAAACTCGTCTTTTTGGAGACACTTCATATTGTCGGTAAGGTTCTGTTGTTCATTATTTATGGAAAGTGCTGTCTCAGACCCTTCACACAAACTGTTTTGTTCCGTCTCAAGCACGGTTGGACAAGGCAGTCCTCATGAGCCCGTTCTACAAAGGAGGGAGACCACACTGACTGGCCCCAGTTGACACAGTGAAGTTGCAGGGTGGGGTTCGAGCCCAGTCCCCCTAGCCTGCAAGTCTGCACCCTCGAAAAGGGGCCGCAGCTGGTCAGGGTCTCCATGAATCTCAGTAAACTGTGGGGTGGCACAAGAAGCCAGGCATTTCTGCACTGTGATCGTCTGCTTACAGAAAGGGTCACTTTCCCCAGGGCTAACGAGGAGGGTGATCACCCAGCTCTTCCCTCCAAAGCTAGGAAGCCAAGGCTCCCCGTCCTTAGCTGTCCCCATTTGCCCATCACTCCCTTCCATGTCTCCAAGCCTTCCAGAAAGGAGATGACAAGATGGGGGTACATAAAGGGGTGGGGAGTCCTTTCAAGCTTCACCCAGTTAAAGATTTCCTGAGGCTAAAGAGAGATCCAGAGTGGTCCTCCTGCTGATCCCACCCGCCTCACTCCTGCCACCAGCACCGGAGAAGCAGCTGCAGTGCCCCAGCCCAGCTGCCCCTGAGGCAGAGTCTGGGATGACCCAGGCACTGCATGTCACCTCCTAGCCCTGGAACCACCCCCAGGTCTTGCCCAGCCCAGGGTCAACCGGCTCCCCTGCACTGGGAAAGCCCCACTTTGTGTAATGGCTTAATTATCATGTCAATGTGGGTCATTAGCATGGCAGCTGTCACAGCAAAGGGGGGAGAAGGGGGCTCCAGGGCCCCTAGGGTCAGCCTAATTGGTGCAGTGAACAGAATACTCTATTTGCTCAACAATGGTTTGGGTTTCTCTTCTGACCTGGGAAGGGCATCATGCTTACCAGGAATCAATAGCAGCTGAATTTTTATTCCCAGTGACAGGGACAGGATCCACAGACTTAACTCCTCCAGGCCCACCCAGACGCCTGCAGGAGTCCCGTCTCAGTGAGAGGCTGGAGACTTCTCTCCCAGGGGCAGTGGGGTGACCAGAGTGGGGAATGTTTGTGGAATGAGTGATAACTCAGTTTTATTGAATGGCAACTGTGTCAGACACCATCCTCACTTTAACAGGTACATCGACTCATAATTCCCCAAACCTCTGAGGGGCATGTTCTGGTTATCCAGGGCTGTGTAACTACCCACCTTGGTGGCAGAAGATCATGTTATTGTTATTACATCTCGTGATCCCTCACATCAAGGGCTGGGACAAGGCACAGAGATGCCCAGTTTATCTCCGCCCTGTAAAGTCTGGGCCTCAGTTAGGATGACCTAAAGGGCGGGGGTGCTGGAGCTAAAGGCTCCCTAGGCCTCTGTCCCCCAGACACACGACCTCTTCCAATGGCTGGCTTGGGCTTCCACCCAGCACGGCAGCCTCTTCTGTGGCAGTTTTGGGCTCCACGAGGCTAAGGCAGAAGCTGACCCTCCTCCTAAAGACTAGGCCTGGAACTGGACTATGACATTTTACTAGATTTTGTTGGTCAAAAAATGACAAAACAGCTCCGATTTAAGGAGAGAGGACATAAGTGGCATCATTTGAGTGGAAAAGTATCCAAGAACTTAGATCTACCGCTAATCCATCACAGGTGCAATGATCCCTTCCAACTACAGGTGGGAAACCAAGGCCTAGGCAGAGAGTAACTTCCCCCCTCAATGTCAAACAGAGGCAAGTGGTGGTCGCAGGGGCTGGGCCCAGGCAGTCTGGCTCCTGAGCCCTTAACTGCTACTGCTCTGTGACCTTTGGGAACTCAGACCCCAACTTGGGCCCTGGCTTCCTAAAAGTGAGGGATGGGGTAATATTCTTTCAAAAGTCCCCTCCCACGTGAGCAGTTTCTAATTCTCAACCACATGAAAATGACCTCAGCCTGGGCTTGTGCTTCTGTTGGTCTGGGGCACAGGTGGCTGGCTGGACGGCCTCTCTCCGAGCAGCCTCAAGAACTTTCAACCTTGAGTTAAGTGGCCAGAGATGGCTCAGAAAAGTCAAATGCAGGGGAAGCCAACGTGTAAGTACTTGAGTCGCAGTGGTTGTGGCGTCTGGGTCTTGAGAGGACCTGCAAGTGTAGTGGGGTCCCCGGAGCCTGGCGAATTCCTCCCCACAGACGGATCCCCCCAGGAAGTGCGTCCTCCCAGCCTCTATCGGGCTGTGATTTTAGCCTTAAATTCATCCAGAGCTCTGACTGGACCCCGACAGCTCCAGGATCTGAGTGACAGGAGGAACCCACACTAAAGGGATCACGTCCCTTTAGGGGACACACCCCGACAGCTTTTGACCCCTAGGACCCTGAGCTGATCAGGGCCCTGGTATGAATGAGGTTCTGAGGGCTGGCAGTTTGGGGACCAGTGTGAGGGGCCTGACCAAATCCATGAACACGGTCTCGGCTTACATGGGACAAACTGCCTGTGTGACCTCAGACAAGCCACCGGCCCTCCACGTGGCCCAGTTTGGGTTTTTCTTATCCACAAAAAAGGAATTTGATTAAGCCCAGGAGGACAAATAGGTTTTGTCATGGTGCCGACTTCGCAGAGCGGAAGTGGCTTTCCTGAGAGGCTACGTGGAGGGCTCTTGGGTGCAGCCAAGGTAATAAATATCCTGAAGTGGGGAGTGCCCTAGAGATGGCGTGAGCCAGAGACACCTGGGTTCAAAGCCCGGACCCTCCACTTAGGAAACGTGGGATCCTGGAAAACCCTCTTAAATTTTTTGAAACTGCCTCTCTCTCTGCAACATAAGAGTCATCAAGCTTTTCAAAGAATTGATGGTGACTTCAATGAGATAATATGGAAAAGCCTGTCAACCCAGAGCTGGGTACCCCCTCTGTGTTCAATAAAGGGTCACTGAATCCGAAACCTGAGCACCGTTGGGATATACAGCGGCAGACAGGGAAGCTTTTGGTGACCTCAATAAGTCTTGTCAAGTGTAGCAAAACCCACATTGTAGATGCATGCTAAGGCTGTAGTTAATGCTGCAGGCCTGGCAAAACACGGAAAACGAAACCTAAACATTCTTTTCTCGTTTAAGAATGGACACACTAGCCACCCACAGACAAGTAAAAGCGAGCACCGAATGTGGTGAAACTGACCAAACAGCGGCTGCAGAGCGAGTCCTGGGTACCGATGGGTGTGGAAGGGCTGTCAGCGGGAGCGCTCACCTCACCCGGCCTTAGAGAGTGGAGGGAGAGCCACAGGTGTATCCAGGGTAGAGAAGCCTTAGGTTCGCTTTTTCCACGTCACCAAAAATGACATCTATGAGTAAGCTCGATAATGCAAGTGTGAGGTATCCTGACTCTAAACCTGGGAAATGTTAGGGAAGAAAAACAGGGGTCTGATGATACTGTAGCCTCATTGGGGTGACAACCCCTCAAATTGACACCATTAAATAGGCAAGTGAGTGGACATTCTTCACGGCACTACTAAAACAATGATTATAATTTAATATCACGCAGGCAGCGCTTACAAGGGGCGCACAGTGCACTGAGGATGGACACGAGCTCAATTAATCCCCATAGGAAACCCAAGAGGCAGGTCTTGTGATTGCCGCATGTCACAGGGGGGTCCCGAGAGATTGGGGACCACCCAAGGTCACACAGCCAATTGGCAGCGGACTGGAGCCCTGCAGCCCTGCGGCTGTAGTCCCAGCCTGGCTACCTCTGTGTGACCCACAGATCCCGCCCTTGCAGCTTGTTTAGGGAAACTGCATAGAGTGGGAAAACTACCACTAACCTAAGCCAGGGAGGCCTCTGGACCGGTGGAGCCAGGCAGTGCACAGTTCAAATCCCAGGCCCAGCATTTATCAGTCCCGCCACCTGGGTCTAGAAGGTGGTTCATTATTGTCAGTCACCTCTTTAAAATGGGATTTCACTAGATTTTCAACCACACTGAAATTACCGTGTGGATCTGGGAACTAAGAAGACCTCGGAACTCGAAGTCAGTGTCTGTCACCCATACAAACCTGGGAAATGCCAGATTACGGGATGCAGGAGGTTTGTGTACATTTTTCACAAAAACTTAATTTTTTTCAATTACAGAAAGCCACCCCCACCTCCATGCTTGGGGTTTCATGTTGAGGAGGAAAAATAAAGTCAAATGATCCAGGAAGTAAAATACGAAGATTTATACAGGCATACAAACAATGCCCACAATTTAAAACTCAGTATCTCTTGTCCTCATGTTCTGCGAGGCTTATCTATTGGTCTCCCCCAAGCTGCCTTTTCTTTTCATTAGACAACACTCTCCACAAATTATTTCTAACTTTGGGTGATTTGCTGACCCTCGCTGACTAGGGTCTCCTTTTCCCCCACCTATAACACCCACTTTGCATCATAACCAAATGCAGCGTCCCCACCACACCCCCACCTTCCACTGGGGATGATCTCTTTATCAATAATCCGACCCCTGGAAGCCCAGTGGGTGACTCTTTAGTGCCCCTGACACCAATGCAGATGGGGGCTCTGGATCCCCAGTGTAATCCCGGCCTGAAATGTTACCAGGAGCCCCACGGCTCTTCAATTACCTCCCTTGGCCTGTCAAGACCACAGCATCCCAAATTCAGTTAGCTGGGCTTTGGGTCTCCGCCAAGGCCCAGCCTCTGCTCCTAATGACAGCCAGCTGAGGGGACACTGAGAGGGGCTAAATTCAATTTGCAGCCCTTCTAATGAGATTAGGGGAGCAGGGTTTTTTATTTTCTCCAAAGTTTGCCATGGGCAGGATGAGTGATGGCCCAGGGCGGGCTGTCAGCGTCAACAAAGGCTCCGAGCTGGGGGGAGGGAGGGGGGAGGGGGAGAGATGGGAGGGGGAGGGAGAGCTTTTCCAGACAGAGCCCAGGAGCCCTGAGTGAGTCACCCAGCAGGTGACCCTTTCTTGGTTGGCAAAGTGTCCTGCGGACGGGGAGGCAAAGTCAAGAACGAATCTGAGCAAGGGCTAATGTCAATGGCAAGCAATCTTACTAAGTAGAATCTCTCTGCTTTTTTTCTGCTTCTGAATTCTTCTCCACCTGTTTTCACTTTCTAAAAGTCATCAAGCAAATGGTATTTTTTAAAAAATAAGTCCGCTCAGAAGTATCCTCTCCAGTACAAAAGCCAGGGTCCCACCGGTCTCCTACCTGGAACAGCCCTGGCCAGCAGTGCCCTTGGCTAGGAGACAGCTGGTGTCTGGAGTCAGCTGGGACCTCCGATGCCTCCTTGTGTTGGCCAGGAGCTGAGAGGTACTTAATCTGATGTGGGGTAAGTTTGGGGTGAGGCGTGATATGCAAAATGTGTCTAATGAGCGTTTTAGTTAGCGCCTGCCTCTGAGCAGACTCAGCTCAGGTGTAGAAGTCAAAGAGGAGGACATTCTTCTGGGCCAAACTGAGAGGATGGAGGGAGAGCTCTAGGGAATCTGTAGAGGAAGAGGTCTCTGTGGTTGGGAGAGACACAAATCTTTGTCTTTAGGAGGTAGCCTTGAGCTGAACTTTGAAGGATGATAGGATATGGAAAGACCAAGACGAGGGACTCAGGCCCGTGTGGTTGAAGTTCTTCATGTGTCTTTTGCAGGCCCCACTGTGCCCCAACCCAGGGTCAGTCCTACTGCCCCAGACCTGGACCTTGTGCTCTGAGCCCCAACGTGTCCACTGTGCCTTCTCAGAAGCTCCTCAGAGACGATCCATGCTTACAAAGCTGCCCAGCTTCCTGCCCCGTAAAAAAAGGCTCCATGGATGCAAGCATCCACACTAGACTCTGGCCATGGCTCCGACACCTTCAGCTGCCTGTTCTCGCCAGTCCTTCTCCAGGTGGTGGGAGTTGAGACTCACATTCTTTGCCCCTTGTCCCTAACCACTGCCTGATGTCCTGTTTCTAGTAGGCTGATAACCAGGGACCATGACATCACTGCCCTTCCTGGACCTCCCCTGAATGTGGAAACCAGCCCAAATCAAAGCCTTCACTCAGCTTTACGACAAGTCAACATGAGTTAGAGCACTTTGTGGACACATAGCACACACTCGTTAAATGTTCATCGGCCGAGACGAGCTCACAGGGAAGGTGAAGCCTGACGGCACTTGAGCACAGGGACAGATGGACAAGAGGCTGGAAGTGGGAGGCATTCTCTGTAAAGAGCCCAGCTCAGACCCAGTGTTGCACTGTTTGCTCTCGGAGAACAATGATTTCTCTCCTCCAACACACTCCCGGGGGCCGAGTTGTGAGCTCTATTACTCGCCAGCCGTGGTCAGCTCTTCAGGGTCTCTGGCCACTCGGAGCCTCAGTGATGGACTCGTCAGTGTGCTCACTCACGGGAAGGGGCTGCTGCTGCCCACCGACCAGGGGCACAATCCCAATGGTGCCACAGTCTGACCATCAGCCAGATGAACTAGAGGAATCCTTCCAGTTCTGGAGCCCAGAACATCTCGGGGGTGTGCCATTGCCAGAACCCTCAGAGAATAGCTTCCTCACAAAACAAAACACAAAACCCCTTCAGGGCCTGTGCAGGATCAGGTTGGATCGTTGGGCCCCCGCTACACTGAGTTTTGACTCGAAGCCCACACCTCTCAGGTCCAATGCTGCTGAGAGGGCAGGTCCAGACGCTGGGATTCAGGGCCCAGAACAGCTCGATGCTACGGCTAGTCGCGGCTGCTTTGTTCACGTGGCTCCTCATATGCTGTGAATTGTTTCTGAATTTTTTTTCTCATTCCACCGACTTTTATTAAAATTCCTTATGGAAAGACCATTCTGTCCTGGGGTCAGGGGTTGTACCATGAGGTGATAGAGACATCAGAAATTCTAGACGAAGGCCCTGGACATCCCTAGCCCTTCTCCGCTCCACCGTGGAGGGCAGCTTGTTTAGGTCCAATAAAGAAGGACCGTCCTGAAAGTACCGTCTGGGCCACGGTGCATGGGCTCATGAGTTCGTGCCTGTGGCACTTTAGTAGACCTGTAGCCCTTGTCCCTGTGTCCCACATCAGGCTATGGCAGTTAGAGATACCGTCTGGGGAACGTAGAAAAAGGTAAGGATGGCAAGGATAAAAAAATGGCCAGCTATCAGAGCATGGTGCTTCTTAATGAATAGGCGTGACTAAAGGCCGACTCCTCAGAACCAAAACTCTCCATTGTAAAGCACATTTTCTTTTTTTTTTTAATTTTATTTTAATTGTTGTTCAAGTACAGTTTTCTGTCTTTTGCTCCCATCCCAGTCCACCCCCCTAGTGCTCCCCTCCTCCCTCCCATTTCCACCCCCCCTTACTTTTTGTCCATGTGTCCTTTATATTTGTTCCTGTGATCCCTTCCCTTTTTCCCTTGACATTTCCTCCCCTCCCCCCTCTGGTTACTGTCAGCCTGTTTTCTATTTCAATGTCTTTGGTTATATTTTGCTTGCTTATTTGTTTTGTTGTTTAGGTTCCTGTTAAAGGTGAGATCATACGGTATTGGTCTTGTAAAGCACATTTTCCATCATAAATTATTTTCATGCCCATTTTCTTTGTAAGCCTTACAACAAGTCTGTGAAGGTCTCCTGATCTTCATTTTAAAGATGAGAACATGGAGGTACCCCAAACTTAAACAAGTCACACAGGTTCATGCCAGGGTGAGCCTAGGATGCAAAGCCAAGTCTGCCCAATGCCAGGCATGTTGGTGCCTTGATAGGGCACAGAATGGACCGCCCCCCCGTGCCCCCCACCCCACCCCCGTCTCCTCTGATTCCACTCCTATGCAGAGCTCCAGGCTCTTCTACCGATCGCCTGGCGGGAGAACCGTTGGCCCATCAAGAGGGAATCCTACAGTTCAGCACCCTGGTGCCAGCTCTGTGCTGGCAGGGAAGGCACCTCACTGCCCTAGGAGTCCCTAGATACATAGGATGTGGAGCAAAGAATCCTGGGCTGGGCTCTCAGCCTCACTGTCACCAGCCCCACCGTGATCTTGGACAAGGGGCTTCCTCTCTACTCCCAGTACCCGTTTGGCTCCTTGCCAGTTCCAACGTTCCCAGATTCCAGTTCTCCAGGTATCCAAATCTTATGAATGGTTACTCAAATCCATTTCTTGCTGCCTACAAATCCATTTTGTGTTTGTCCTTCTCCTCCTTCCCAGTTTTCTCTTTTGCTGCACCAAGTATGTGCGGTCATCAGCATTTCCAAGGCAAAAACTATGCCTGGTGCCTGCTGGGTTTGCAAAAAACACCCCTCAGGCCACCCCTCCCAGGGCAATGCCAGACCAGAGGATGGAGCCCTGGGTCTCTTCACTTTGCGCCACATTATCACAGAAAGGTGGATTAGAAGTTATCTCCGCTCTGCTTTCTCTCAGAGCTCCTTGGCAACACAGCCACCTCGATATAAATACACACCCGAAACGTGCAGAGACTCATACTCAGAGTGGAGGCCGTCAGAGGCCCAGGGGGCAGAAACGGCTGGGGAGCAAGGACATCAGGAGATCCCCAGGACGCAGAGGAGTGCCAGTCTCACCACGTCAAGGTCAAATATGGCACCCGTCACATAAAGCACCGAGGTCCCTGAGAATTCTCAGGCCTACCCGTCTCAAATACTGGCCATCTTTCATCTCTCTGGATAGCCAGTATTTCATAGCCGGAGCTTCATTTTCATCTTTATCATTAAACAGGGTCAAATTACCTCTCCAGTCTTTGTTCTCCTAAATTCCATTGTTCTTCATCCTTGATCACGGAGATTAAAATCAAACACAATGAAGTTGTGCTTCTGAGCGTAATAATGAGTAACATTTTAGGAATGAACTAATTCCTAGCACATTGTTAACTGTGATGACTAAAATAACTAACTATTCAAGAGAGCAACGCAAACGGATCTTCATGGCTAGTACTGGTTCGATGGCATCGGAGACACATGCACCAGCAAGACCACAAAACACCCTCCCGCCTGCGGGTCCAGGAATAAAATTCCCCAAGTGTCCGTCATATACATGACAGTCCTCTTCAAATTGACTCACAAAGCTCTGTCAGGGATTTGCAAACTACAGAGAGCCTAGAAAGAAAATACAATAAAGAGATCAGAGGCCTAAAATGCCAGGCCAAAGAAAAGAACCAGAAGGAGCAAGTTGTGTTCATTGTAAATATTTTAAAACAGTTTTCTTATCTTGGTTCAGCGCTGTGTCCTGCCTTGTCTCCGATCATTGTAAATATTTAATGTGCTATAGCAGCATCTCCGTGCTGATACTGGGATGACAGATAAATCCATTCGTGCAAGAGGCGTGTTTTCACTCGTGTGCAGACTGCTGGCCCGAGAGCACCCGTGAGGGGCCACTGTGCGTGGGGCACAGGCTGGGCCCTGTACGAGGGGGCCCAGGGCTGGAAAACAAGTCCTGCTCACCCAGCTCCGGGGCATGGGGTCAGTTCTGACCAAAAGGCCCCTTTGTGTAATTATCTGTGGCTGTTGTTTGTTTGTTTTTGTTTTTGTTTTTTGCAATCCACAGTTCCTTTGTATGCGGGATTTGAGGAGAGCGGATGGGGAAAATGCTCCTGTTTATTGAAAAAAATCCAGAAATCTTTTCAGTATAAAGTTCAGAAATCTTTTCAGTCTTAGTATGATTTTCTCTAAAATAAAAATATAGAAAATTTTATTCTGTTTTCCTTTTTTATTCTCCTGGCAGCCTAAGCCTTCTCTCAGGACTTGGTTTTCCTTGCAAACGGACCCAAGGTAGGTTCCAGAAGCAGCTGTCTACTATGAGGGACAGGCAGTGAGGAGAGGAGGTTGCTTTAGGAGCCCTGGGTCTATGGACAGTTTCTGTCCTGCCTGTCATCCCACCCCTGGCATACAGCTCTGGTCGTCCCAGCAGGTGACCAGGCCTTCCTTGGCCCTCAGCTCCTCCAGCCTTCCCATGATTCATCTCAGTGGCGTCTTCACACCAAGGCCCATGGGTGCTTAGGCGCCACCACTGTGGCCAGCGTCACCTGCATTCTCGGGGGATGGCAGAAAAACAGGCAGAAGAAGCCGCTGAGATTCCAGCTGGACCTGTTGTCAGGAATATCCTTCTGCAGTTACTCTGACCCCTACCTTGACCTTGGGAAGATGAACCCTTCCTTGACTTCAGCTTGCTCATGTGTAAAATGAAGATAAACATACTACCCCTGGGACTGTGTGAAGATTTAATACTAAACCAAGTTAGGGACTCAATATGCAATGGTACCTTTCCTCTCGGAAGGGCTGGGGCCCCAGGGCAATGTAAGGAACAGTCTCTTTGGGATGCACATCTGTGGACTTTACACTTGAACATGGAACCAAGAAGAATGGTGCCTGAAAAATAGTCTGTGATGAGGGTGTTTGTAGTTAAGAAAAGCTGCCTGTGTCTTTCCCTCTGCAGGAAGGACACCCAGGCAATCCGCCCACACCGCAGGCTCAGAGCAAGAGGGACATGCGCATCACAGCTCAGGTCCTCTAGCTGGGGAGGCAGGAGCGATCTGAGCTTCTGCTGCCTTCATCGGCTGCATGGCCCCTCTATGGCCTCTTCTTGCTTTGCCTAGTGCTTTAGTTTTCAGAGAGCAGGGCTGAGGCCCGGGAACAGAGAAAGCAAGAAGCAAATGGGTCTGGAGCCACATCTCAACACAACTGAACAGACAGAGACTTGCACAGGCAGCTCCGTTTACGGGACAGAAGACAGCAAAAGCAAACAGGGGCCCTCTAGAGCTTTCTAGTTAAAACTCTAGGACAATCTCCACAGTCTGATTTTCGAGATACTCCAAGGTATCTCCAAGTGTCTCAACAACATCAAATGTTGACACGTGCTGAGACCTGCGATCAGTCTGCTGTCTGTCTGTCTTTCATCTCTCTATCTTCTACAAATTCATCTGCATTCTCTGTAATAAACAGACACAATATAAAGGTGCACTGGGATGCAGGTACTCCATAAAATCATGAGGGTGTGCTGTAAGCCCCGGAAGGGTAGAAGTCACCGCACCAGATGACTACTTTATGTCCCTCTTTGGAACTGAAGGTCATAAGTCTTCTTCCCACAATTGCCAGCTGTATTTCTCAAATGAGATGTGGGGAATTACTCTACAGTCTTTATTTTTTCTTTTTTGTGGATGTGAAGATCATTTAATAATGTTCTTGCATCTCATAACATCTTTCTTATGTATGAGGAGGCATTCCTCTCCTCTTTACAGTTCTTTCTCTCCTCTCAGCCTCGGTCCTTTCCCCACATCTACGGATTTGTCCGCCATTCATTCATCTATCACCCATTGAATTAACGTGTATTAAGAGTCTATTAAAAACTTTGGTAGGAACGAGGGATGTCCACTGGACAAGGGAGACACAGTATCTGCTCTCATGAAGCTCAGAGTCTAGTGAAGAGACTGGAAATATGCAAAACCTCCATGAATGAGGATACCTGAATAAGGGGGGGTGCTGTGATGTGCCATCCAGACCCCCTTCAGGGACAGAGTTCTGCCAGAATACAGCCCTCACCTGACCCCTTCCATGGATTGCCTTCACTGGAGAGGGCTGCCTCACCCCAGGTCCTACCCCCTCCCTAGGGTGTCCACATCCAATGCCATTTGACCCACTGCCCACTCTGGACAACCATGCAAGGTTCTCCCCCTGCTGAGCTCCCCAAATGTACAAACTTACTTTGACTCCACCTTTCTCTTCCCATTGTGCTGTCAACCCACAAAGCAGCCAAAGTTCTATAAGACATTCATGTCCCTTCCTCCATGAAGTCTTAGAAAACAGGACTGCAGAAGGCAAAAGAGAGGACTGGTGATGACCTATGATGTTTTGGGCAGTGACAGAGAGAGGGGTCACTGGGGTGATGGCAGCAAGAACGTTCAAAGCCATGCATTCTTACAGTTGTGACGTTTTCATCTTCCAATGGCTCAGAGTATGACAGAACCAGGTGGGAAAAAATGCCTTCCCAGCGGGGCAGTAAGACAGGGGTAAAAGCCTGCAAACTACTGTAAACTGGACTGAAAGCAGTGAACGTCAATCCACCTTCCAACCATGCAACGAAGAACAGGAGTCGGCCCTCATGGGTAGGTGAATCCTGGAGCCACGGCCACCCACACAGCTTACCTGTTGACAACTTGGAGCCTGAGCTTCCTAACAATGATGGATGGTCGGGAACAACTTAATGGCAATAGCTACTGGAATACAAAATATGGCAATAGCTACAGGAATGCAAAATGGACTCCATGCTGAGGACAATAAAAGAAAATAGGATATGTTCTTCATTTAAAAACTGAAAATGAGGCAAAAATCAAGGAAGTATAAAAGCCAGAAATCACAAAAGAAGAAGGCAGATTTTAAAATGAAATGAGCAAACTTTAACAATAAATATAAGTAGGTTGAGCTCGCCTAGTAAATGTCAACAGAGGGCGGGAAAATCCATTTAAACTGTAGAGATAAACACGTAAACACACGGAGACAGAGCATCAGTCAGAAGGATGGCCCGTGATTGGAGAGCTGTGGTCACGGCTGTCATTGTAAGGAGTCTCCATGACTGTGCAAACGACAGTCTTCCCTCCTCTGTGGCCTACTTAGCTTCTCTCTCCCCCACCGCTTTCTGAGGATGGGTGACAGCATCAAGGGCAGATCCGAGGGAGAAAATGCAAGTCAAAGAACTGTACGCCACGTGGAACAGGACACCGTGAGACCTGATGTGTCGGGGACATATTACAGGAGACAAGGAGGGGCAAGGCACGAGATTAAGGGACTGGGACAGGGTGGCCAAGTAGCACGGGGGGGCAGTCATAGTTCTGTACAGAGACTGTAATAGGGCTCCTTGAAAAACCTGGGAGAAACACAAATACAATTAGAATTCCAAACTTAAGCGATTTTCTCCTTTTCTTAAATGAAACACCAGCGAGGAACCAGATTTTCTCAAAGAATCTCAAAAATTTCCCGAAGGTCAAAAAACATCTCCAGTCCATATTCTTGGCCACAATGTAGCAAGCCAGAAATGAAAGACAATTATTCAAATTAAATCCCAACTACTTAGAAACTGTAAGCATTCTTTCCCCTACAATTCTCTTGTCAGCAAATAAGACGGCCAAACAAATCATTTAGAAAGAAATGACTATAAGAATTCACTATACAAAATGTATGGAATGTGCCCCAAACCATAAGAAAAATATTCATAGCCCTAAATTTTTAATTCTTGAATAGAAAGAATACAAATAAAGTAATAATAAATTCAAGTCATGAAGCTATAGAGAAAACATTTAAAAATATAAGAGGGGACATTTTGCAGAGAGGAGCAGAAATGAATGACTTAAAAATAATAAAATTGAGAAACGAGCTAATTATTTGAAAAGACCGACAAACGTGGACAAATACATAACAACAACAGCTTCAGACAAGTGACAAATATACAAACATTAAAAATAGGAAGCAATAAAGTTACAGATTTTGGAGTTTTAAGCATAGACTTGACTGACCATAATACAATACAACCGGGCAATCGTTTGGAAAGACAAGGTCACATCCTTAGTTATACCAGACTCAGAATTAATTCCAGATGGATTAAAGTTAAAAAAAAGTATATGTAAATATTTATATCAATTTTTGATAGAGAGGTATTTTATAAATACAACATCAAAAGCAGCAACCATAAAGGAAATAATCAATCAATTACATCACATTAAAACACCAAATTCCTACACAGAAAAAAAAAACCTAAAAGGCAAATGACAAATTGCAAAAATATTTCTAATATATGTGACAAAATATTAGTGGCTCTAACACCTAAAATATATGAATATCACAATCAATAGAAACAAAATTAATAAAATAGAAATCTCAAAAGTCAAATATATAAATTTGAAATGTTTTGGGTTTTTAGATATAACAGGTATGTTCACTTGAAAACTAGATATATTTTTCAGTTATTGGATTGGGAAACATTAAGTAAATAATATTTTTCAATAGAAACCTCTTGGGCTGCAGTTGGATTATGTATCAAAAAGTCTTAAAAATCTGTGCACATTTCTACTGAAATGCCACTTCTAGGGACTTATCCTAAGAAAAAATCTGACCAGCGTGTAAATATTTAGTGACAGTGATTATTGCTATGTTTAAAAAAAAATCATATCCCCAAATTAAGAACGATGTTAGTTCTTAGGAAGGGAGGATTGGTAGAGTTAATCTGATGGACTTCTTGCTGTATAACCAACGAAAAATAACACAGCACGTCTACATTTGTTAACCCAGAAAGGTGGCAGTAATCTGTTCATATTATGTAAGGACACCCTTCAGACATTTCTGTTACTGACTGGTGAGGCTGAGCATTACTTAGTTGATTTTTAAATTTTGCATCCTATACCATATTGTATTATTGTTTTAAAGAGAGAACATCAAATAAAACCAATTACATAGGCATTGGCTACAGTACAGCCAATGCCTACTGATATACGTCTATCATTGTATTGTTTTATATATATTTTTACATCTGTCTATCAGTTTTTATCTCAATTTTATGCCGCTAACTATTATCCCCTTGAGGACAAGCACTATTTTTATCTGCATGCCCATCACTTAGTCCCATGTTTTACATATTGTGGACATCATTAAATATTAGTGTGTCGAGGAAGGGAGGGAGGAAAGCAGAGGGTAGGGGGAGAAAATAGAGGGAGAGAAAGAATGGGAGAAAGGGGCTGAGGGAGG
>PVKM010035735.1:0-15060 GCA_004027735.1 Carollia perspicillata | reverse complement strand
TAGAGCTGCTTTGATGCCCTGTCTTAGTAGTGTGCCCTATTTTAGAAAAGTGCAGCAGTAAATTGGGTGGGGTTGGGTCTTAGCTAATCACCAGGGTGGGGCAACCTGTGTGAACCAGGTTGATGGAGTTTCTTATATGGTGTTCCAGCTCTGTGGCTCTGTGTGGGGGAGGGCTCAGAAAGGGGACAATGGCTGTGGCCTGGCATCTGGAGTTTTGTCCAGGAGGAGGCTATTCCCTGGCATTTGCCCTGATGCCAGACACTTCAGTTTCTCCCCATATGCCACTGGTGCCCATTCAGCTGCTACCTCAATCCTGGAGCCCAGAGGGAGCGAGTCTGTGTAAGTCCTAAGTCTATTGTGGGCCTTTGAGAGGAGACTCCTGAGAATCCAGCAGTTTCTTCCATTGCTCCACTCCCCACTGGTTTCTACAGCCAGAAGTTATAGGAACTTATCTTCCTGGTTCTGGGACCCTAGACTGGGTGACCTGGTGTGGGGCTAGGACCCTTTGCTCCCAAGGTATACCTCCCAATTTTTATCCACCACACGTGAGTGTGGGAACACCCATTCCATGTCTCCATGTCTCTGCCCCTCCTACCCATCTGGATGAATGTACTTCTTTAATTCCTTGGTTGTCAGACATCCATGTAGCTCAATTTTCTGATAACTCTGGATGATGGTTGCTTTGTAGTTTAGTTGTAATTTTTGCTGTGGTTGGGCAAGGAGGCCAACTGCATTTACCTATGCCTCCATCTTGACAAGAAGTCCCTCAAGTATGTTTTAAATTTAGGAGAGGGTTCTCCTCTCTCCTCCATAAACATTGGACATTTATTAGGATTTTTAAAAGTTAGAGCTCATCTCAAGGCAGAGAGGTGGGGCTTTGAAATAACGTGGCGAAGAGAGAAGAGTCTTCTTTACTGCATTCCCCATTATTAACACCAGCCTTCCGAGAGTCCCTTCAAACACTGTGTCTGTGGGGCATTTAGCAGCAGCAGCATTATTATAATAGCTAACATTGTTGAGCTGTACGCTACGTGGCTAACATGGTCATGTTTACTCCCTCCTTCATTCCTTACACCATAGCTCATCCCTAGACCCTAACCTGCCCCTCCCCGGCCCAGGCTGGGTGGATTAATCCAAGCTTATTGGGGAAGATTCAGCTGAAGAGTCACTACCTCCCTGATACCTTCTGGAGCTTAATCATGCCTATAGATCTGCTGGTCTTGTTTGCCAATGTCTGACAAGTCTAATAATTCCCTTCTACCTTATAGATACTTATAATGGATCCCAGAGAAGCTACATGCCATGTCCAAGGACATTGCCCTTCACTAGCTACATACAACTAAGTGAGGGGCAGTGTCACAAATTAAACCCAGATTTCTATTCCCCGAGGGCCCAAGCTTCAGGCTGTAATGAGGAAGCCAACATCACGTGTATTTTTTATACAGCGCTTCTGATCTGGGGAGGAGGAGGAGAGCCACACATCCATTCCATGAATATTTATCGAACACCAACTTGGCAGACATGGGTGATTCAACTGTGAATGAGCCTGACAGGCCTGCAGGCGTGAATAAGCAGTGATCCCAGAGTTGAGTCTTAAGTGAGGAGCAGGAATTAATCTGCCTAGCCTGGGCCAGCGGGGTGGGGGGGAGGGTAGCTCAGGTTCATAGGATGAGCTGTGGGAACAGCATGTGCAAAAGCAGGGAGTTTGGCACAGTCTCGGAACCAATGGCTGACAGGCTCAGTCCTAAGATTCATCTCTCTGGCAGACTTTCCTAAACACAGGCAAAGGCAGCCGGGTGAGATGACGCATCGAACTTAAGCAAACCATGTGCCCTTTCTCTCACTCACTCTTGAGGGCTGAGTTTGGTGGCAGTATCTCCCAGGAGGTGACCATCAAGGTGACCCCTTGCTAGATTGGGAACCTGAGGGTCTGCTGACCCACTGTGGACCAGTAGAGCCTTGGCCAGAGGAGGGGGCGGTTGTAGCAGGTTGAAAGTTCCCCAAGCTTTCAGGAAGACTTGGTTCCATTAGCTGTACAACCTCACAAATACCAGGCAGGTCTCCTGGACTGAGTTTTATTTTCTGTAAAATGGGGTTGAAAGCAACAACCTCCTCGAGAGATCAAAGCCCACAGAAGCTTAGGGCCACACCACAGTAATTGAACTGTGCCTTTCACTAACCAGGCTTGGGTCTCCCTGTCAACCCTGGGGTTTGGAAGCCTTGTAGGTGCCTCCCCACTTCTCCAGTGGCCTGGTGTCTGGTGCGTTCCCATGAGACCTCGCTGACTTTACCATATTTGTGGTCTGCCTAATCATGCCTGCAGACCTGCTAGGCTTGGTTTTGCAACTTGGGCGAAGAAGAACAACATCTTTCAGAGAGCGTTTCTGCCGTATTGTAGAGCCGTCCACAGCAGACGTTTCAGGCTGTTGGTAAGAGGCCAGAGCTGAAGAGGGCTCCTCTAGAAAATGCCTACCTCTTAAGCCACTTTGGCAATCCTTGGAGAACTGGGGAGAGGGAGTACAGAGCGGAAGAGTGTGGGCCTCACTGTCTGGGTGTGATGTGCGAGCTCCTCCAGGACTCTGGGAAAACAGCCAGAACCCTAGCCACTGGAGAGTGCTCTGCACAGAGCGCCCATCGATGTCAGGGGATCAGAGGTCACCGAGGCAAAGGTGCATCGGCAGATGGAGATGACAGGGGTGTTGAGCCCAATAACAAGGCCATGTTTTGCTGAAGTGTCACCATGATGTAAAGGTTTCGGTCCCATTGGTGCCTTCTCATCCACAGAGCCACCATTCGACCCCAGGGGGCCAGTGCCTCAGCTCCACCGAGCCCAGCAGTCTTACCAGGAGGCAGAGGAGGGCAAAGAAGATTGCAGAGGGAGACGGGGTTGTTGGTGGGGGCCCTCCCCTGTGTGGGTGGTGGCAGGAAATCCATGGGGTGGCAGTAAGAAAGGGCTGGGAAGTCAGATGAAGCCGTGTTCCAACCCTGGATGGAATCTTGGGTGGGCTTCTTAAACAACAGATGCCTTAGTCTCCTCCCCTGTAAAATGGGAACGTGGAACCCAAACCTCTGGGTCACTGGGATATGAATTGAGAAATGCAGCGACTGGCACACAGTAGGTCTCCCACAGTGTAAGCTCCCTCAAGCTTCCCTGGGGGGAGCATGTACTTGTCATTGGAAAGCTTCTGGCAGCCTTGGGCATTGTGTATGTCTCATTTGTAAGAAGTTTTTGTTTTTTATTGTAATGGAAAAGGGACCGAAGTACTTTGGCCCTACGCTCTCTCAATGAGCTGTTTGGGCGGCAGAGGCTGAATGGTCTTAGCAGGCCAGGGTGCTGGCATTGCCTGTAAAGTGGGTCCAGCCAGGGTGCTTCTTGCTTTGACAAAGCACCAACTGTCACTGCCAGGTCCCGGCCGAAGCCTTGCCTCGGCCTCCTACCTCCTAATTTACCTCTCTGTTTCCACCTTGCCTCCCTCCAGATAGTGCCCAGCGGGGTTTTCGGAACATAACCCTGTCCACCCACTTATCTGATGCACGCGTATCAGTGTGGTAGGGCTGCCATGACCAAGGACTGCAGACTGGGTGGCTTAAAGAACAAAATTTTGCCTCATTGCTCTGGAGGCTGAAGTCTGAGATCAAGGCGTCAGCAGGGCTGGTTCCCTCTAAGGCCTCTCTTCTTGGCCTGCAGACAGCCAGCCGCCTTCTCCCTGCGTCCTCAGGTGGCGTTCCCTCTGTGTCCTAATCTCCTCTTCGTATAAGGACAGCAGTTGTATTGGATTAGGGCCCACCCCTGTGACTTCAGTTAACTCAATCACGTCCTTAAAGGCCTGATCTCCAAATGCAGTCACATTCTGAGATGCTAAGGGTTGGAGCTTCCACATATGAATTTAGGAGAGACGCACACACCCAGCCCAGAGTCCCCCGTGCCAGCACCATGCTGGGCTCTGGGAATGCGGGCGTGAGTGAGACGCGAGCCCTATTACTGCTATGATTCTACTTAAATCTTCAGTGCTCTGCTGCCTACGCTTAGCAGGAGCATCAAGACCTGGGCCTTGCCGCTCGCCAGCATGGACCCCCAGGCACCCTAAGCTCCAGTCAGGCCAACCCACCTTCAGACCCAACAGAATACTGGACATGCCGCCCAGCCTGGTGCCGCAAGTGGGGTGACCCAGGGCGAGCCCGCGTTTCCCAGGCCAGTGATTGGCGCAGAGCAGAGAAGGTCTTGAAGAAACTCTTTCTCTCCTCTCCTTTCATGGTGTTTTCTCCCAATGGGAAGTTCCAGGAAACCCCATGGTTCTCCCAACTTAAAACTCCTGCTAAGGCTTTATCAGTTCTCTTTGGAACCTTCCAGGGAAAGACCGGTCTATAGGCCCTGGAGTGTGGGGCTTTTTTAATATTCAGTGTGAAGATGGCTCCACTTTGGAATAAGATCACTCTTGTTCAGGGGAACATGCCAGAAGGATGCACTTGGGACCCGCAGTTGTTTCATTGCCCTTTCACGGGTTGGCATTTTGCTTTGTTTTAGAGGACAAGTGCAAAGGACAGGGTGCGTGCACCACCGAGGTCCAGACTTGGAGGACACCCTCTTTGGCTACAGCTTTGCAGTTTGTGCCAACTCAGCCCGTCTACCTACCTAACGTGAACAGAAGCTGACACTTCCAAATGTGTTTGAGATTCTAAAGTAGAAATAACATATTAAAGATAAAGATGAAGTCCCTCACATTCTCCTTCCCAGTTCCACTGCCCTCACCCTGGAGTCAACCACCACCATGAACTTGTTCTGATTCAGTCCTGGATTCACCATACAAACACACACATACACAAATGTGTGCAAACACAAAGATACAGACACGTGTGTATGTATGTGTATGTAATGTATGCACATAACATATACATATAGATGTTTGTATATACATGCACATGCACATCCGAAAATATACAAACTATGATTTGCATGTTTTAAAATGTATGTAAATAGTACAATTAGCATAATGTCCCACAAATGGCTTTTTTAACCCGACACGGTATTTGAGTGTTATGCTGACACCCACATAGATCTAGCTCACCCCTTTTGCCTGCTGTATAATGTTCTACCTCGTGACTACCCCACGATTCATTTACTGATTATCCCTGCTGATGGCCGTTTGAGTTGTGCCCATTGGCAGTATAAATGAAACCCAGGTTTTAGTCTAGATGAGCCACAGTTGAGTTACATAAGCAGTTCACATTTCACTTTGGCGGTGCCCCGCCCTCCGGCTGTGTCAGTGTAGAGTAAAGAGCAAATCGCGTGTCATCGTGACGCCAGAGTGGACGCTTTGTGATGTCAGTCCTCGCTCACTCCATCTCGAATCTCAATCTGGCGTCAGCGTGTTTGGCATTGCTTCCAGCCTGGCCTTCCACAGCTGGGAAATGCTCATATATGGTGTATGACTAACCTGAGAACGAAATCAGGGATCCCGGGGGGTTCTACATTACTGGTTTGATTTCCAGTGGGGCGAGTGGGCACGCAGAAGTCCTGCCCGCTGTCCCTGGGGCCTTGCCCCAAAGGGAACCCCGTGGGAGGGAGGCCACATGCGGCTCATGCCAAAGAGAGCCTGGCCTCCCCTCTGGATGGCGGCTATTTTTATCTGAAGCTCGAGCTCGGTCAGGACCCTGGAGAGTTTCCAGGGTCGGAGATGGGAACTGCCTCTTTCCCAGAGCTCCTCGGCTCTGCCCTGCCTCCTGGGATTCCCGGTTCTGCTCGTCCCCTCCCTGCCCCACTTGGTGTCTTGCCCCTGAGGATGTCCTCCCCTGGCTGCCATCTCTTGGTCTCAGACAGCTTGACTGGTGAGCACTGGTTATCACTAATGTGGGTGAAGACCAGGACCGAGCCTCCCAAGGTTCGGAGTGGGTCAGCATGGGGACACAGCTGCCACCCTTCCCACCCAGGGAGCCCCCTCGTCCAGCTCCCTGTGATGTCTTAAGTCATCCCTGTCCCACCGGTGGGGACTGTGGCTTTTCTTGCCTGTGTCCTCAGGGTCTAACACAAAATCAGTGCCCAGTAACGGTCATCGGGTGACTGACCGACTCTCCCTTGGGAGTAAAGCGGAGGTGAGAGATGTAAATGAACACACTCAAGCCCTGCCTGGACCAGGTGACAGCCAGCAGGAGGACCACAGTTGGGGGCCCTTCAGCAGAGATGAGACCCCTCAGAGCCATCACACCAGGGTTCCAGTCCCAGCATCTGTGCTTGCCAGTACAGAGCCTTGGGCCTGTGGCATCACCACTCCAGGCCTCAGCTTTCACACCTGTAAAATGGGAGTGATGACAGGCCAAGCGCCGGGTCCTCCTGGGATTGGGGACGATGTGGCCGGCCCACACAGATGCCCAGGAAGGATTTTAGAAGGAACAAAAGGCACAGCAGAAATTCATCTAATACAGGCCCTTGGAATATTCAGGTTAGGTGTAGTCAAAGACTAATGCAGCTCGTCCTCAGATTAGTGCCAGTGAAAGAAGTTTAGTAAGAGGATTATTTGGGGAAAGGACTTACAGAGCAGAGGCAAGGAAGGGCCATCGAGACCCTTGATGGGTAACAAAAGTGAGAGCACTTTCTTCCCTGCAGTCTGCACCATGGATCTCGGGACGGTGGATCCCACTGATTTGACCCCACAGCCCTACAGCCCTGACGGTGTCAGGGCTGGGCTTCCGGGGACCCACTTCGGGAAGAATGGCTCCAAGATGAGGCCGAGGAGGTCTTGGAGTCCCAGCCCACCCTCTTCTTCTGTCCCCTCACACTGCTGGTGGCTTTGTCAACCAACAGGAAGTAACCATCTTGATGCGTTGGTTGGATACTGATTACCCACGCGGACCAATAACTTAGTAGCCAAAAGGGAAGCGCCTGCCAGTGTCTGGAATGGGCCCATTGTCAGACAGGAGCTGGGGAAGGGAGGCCACGTGCTTGGTTGGTGAGTGGGTTTGCCAGGCGGGTTCGAGGGTGAGACTGGGGGACACAGCACCGCTTGGAGGTCTTCCCTCTTTCCCCTGTCACTTCCTCCAAGAATCAAGTCAACAGGTGCCTTGTTACTTGGCCGAGCACACAGCTGGGTCGGTCCCTGGCTGGGGCTGGTGAGGAGCTGGAGTGTGGGACAACGGTGTGGGCGGGGCCAGTGGAAGGGCTGTGATAAGAGGAGCCTTGTGCAGCCCTGGGTCTGGGGATGCCTGTTAACCACGTTAGGTAAACTGAGTCTCACTTCATGGGGACCAGGAAGTTGGCTACCAACGTTTGCTCAGGGCAGATCCTTCAGGGATGTGAAATGACCATATCGATGTCCTTTGGGAGCAGGGGACAGAACTTAACTCAGGCTATAGGCCCTCCTGAGTCCTGAATGAGTAGAAACACTGGCTCAAAATGACAAAAGATGGTGATGAGAGAAACGGGGTCCAGGAGAGACTGTGCCAAGATGTCCTTTGTGGAGTCCAGCAGCTGGCCTCACTGGAAGCCCTTCCTGTGAGTGGCACTTCGGTTACTGAGCTCCTGTGAGCCTCAGTTTCCACATCTGCGAAGTGGGAATAATGTTGCCTACTCCATTCACTGCTGAAGCCAATGCGAGAGCTGGTGTACTACTGGCTGATGTTTTTTCCTGCTGCCCTCTGCTTCCTTTCAGAGCTCCCGAGCACCCAGCTCTGCCCCAGGAGCCCAGGCTGCCCATCACGCCCATCCTTGCTGCCAGAGAGGAGCCATGAGCTGCGCCCTGAATGGCCTCATCCCTTTGGGGCTGGTGCTACTGGTCTGTGGGGCCCGAGGCTTTTTCCTGCCCAATGTCACACGCTTAGAGAAGCTGCTCATCAAGTACCAGCAGGACGAGCCCCAGGCCCGGGTCCGCAGGGCCATCCCCAGGTCGGACCAGGAGGAGATCCTCATGCTGCACAATAAACTGCGGGGCCAAGTGTACCCTCCGGCCTCCAACATGGAGTACATGGTGAGTGCTGGCACCCCACCGGGGCGGGAGGCCTGCGCTCTGTCTGTCCTGTCCACAGTCACTGGGTGTGTGGCAGGCTTGGGGGCCTGGGTGGCAGAGGTCCCCTTGCCCCTGTTCTTGACCCCCCACCAAAGCAGCACCGTGAGTTCCCTGGCAGAAGCTGCTTGGTGGCCAGCTCCCCGTGGCACCCCTCTGGAGCTCAGCCCCAGAACCTGCCCTGAGCCTTCCCCCAGGCCCTCTGGGAGGCGGGGTTGGAGGGTCTGCCACCTCCTAGTGGTGTGGCCTGGACATCAGCCAGTCTGAGCCTCAGTTTCCACCTTGAAGGTTTGTCCTGTCACTGTTCCTGTGACAACGGAGCACAGACCCCCTTCAATGGCACCTTCTCTGTGAGAAGCGAGTGTGGCTGAGTCCGAGATAAGGTGTCTGTCAGAAAGGAAAAGGCATAGAAGGGCCAGTGGCGGGGGGGTGCCCTCTGAACCTGGAGAAATCCCACTGAGGAACAGAGGAGACAGCCTGCTCTTCCAGGTTCAGGTCTCCCGCCCTGTCTTTGTTCCTGTGTTTCTATCCCCGTCAGTACCCGTTCCCATCCCCCAGCCCCAGGAAGTGGGCAGGGTTATTTTGCCCATTGAGTTAGGAAACTGAGGCCCAAGGCCACGCGGCTGCAGTGCTGGAGCCAGATTCAATCCTGGGTCCAGCTGACCCCAGGACCTGTGCTCTCAGCCACCACTCTGCTCCCAATTAAGCTCCCTTCCCGCCAGTTCCCATGCGTTTCCACCCCATCCTCCCATCCTGTTCTGGTCTCACCTTGATTAATGGGACACCCTCAGCTCTGGGGGAGGGGGTTGCCATCCCCAATTCTGAATCCTGCCGTCACATCATGCTCCCTGAATCTTCATTTTTTCCATCTCTTTCTCCAGCTCAGGAGCTTCTAGGGCCCTCTGTGCCCAGGACAAAGCCTGGGTGCTGCTTGCCTGGCATCCGAGGCTTCTAGCAGGAGCCCTGTCTGTCTTCATGACCCGTTTCCCTCCCTCCCCTTTGGCCAGAGAGGTCTTCTGGGTGTCCGCTGTGATACTGTGTGTGGGTGGCCACCGCCCCCGCCTCCCCAAGAGCACTTTCCCGCCATCGTTCTCCTTGTCCAGACCCTCTGCAGCCCTGCCCACCAGCCACACTCCTCTCTGTCCCCTGGACTCAGCTGTCCCTTTTCACATTGCCCAGTGCCCTTGCATGGGTAGCACTCATGGTTGGGGAATGTCCCATGTGTCTCTGAGCCCCTCACTGTCCCTGCAGGTGCCCACACTAGGTGGCCCATCACCAGCTGTAGGGCAGAAGAATGGGCCACTCTCCTGGGCAGAACCCTGCAAGTAAAGCTTTGGGAACTCGTGACAAAACATTATTATCTTCCCTCAAGAAAATTGTCCAGGCATCTATTCCAAAGGGGCTGTGCTAATTTTAGGAGGAAGGAGGGGCACGCTTTCAAAATGCATGGGCGACGTGTGGAGACCTTTTTAGGGTTAAAGTTGTAGGAAATTTGGGTAGATTTCTTTGCAGCTTTGGAAAGAGACTTCTTCCCCGTCTTTCCCTGGACATGATGGTTTGGCCTTGGTCTCCATGGGGGATGGATGCTCTGGACCTTTCTCCACACGGGTCATCCTGCTCCCTGAGCCATTCCACCCCAAGGCCCGAGTGGTGCCCCTAGGGAGCGGGTATTTTCCCCAGCCTGAAGCTTGTGGGACCCCAAACCCGGAGGGTCCTGGCTGCCTCCCACCTCTGCTGGAACAGGCTGGGTTTCTGCTGGTCTTTTCCTGGTGGCATTGAGCTTATTGAGAGGTTGTACGGAAGACTGGGGCAAGCGAAGGGAGCTTAGATCGGCAGCAGGCAAGCTCGGGCCTCCTGGACAGCCCGTGACGAGCCTGTTTACTTCTCTGTGTTTACTTCATGGTAGTTCAGGATTAAGAGTTGGGATCTGGGTCCTTAGATCTAAATAGCCTGCCTGTCAGGGAAACAGAGCCTCAGGGCCATTGTCAGGGTCACCTCTATGCAGGGCTATTCAGCAGGGAAGGCAGTCAAGGCTCAGACCCTCCACCCCAGCATCTAAGGCCCAGTGTTGACCCCTCCTCACCCGGTTCAGGCATTGCTTGGACATTGGAGAGAGATCCCAGGCCGCAGTAGCCCAGGGCTCGGTGGGCACAGAAGGTGCGTGCTGTCGGTGGGGATGCGTGTGAACATACCGCTAGGTCCACTGCAGCTCAATGGGAGGTGGGTCGGAGTGTGAAGCAGGTCCCCGGGGGCTCTGCCTCAGGGTAGAATCTGCCCTGGGGTGAAGAGGAGTCTTGGTTATCTTGCTGGGAAGAGGCCGCAGGGCAGGAGGAGGAGAGGGAAACAGGCAGCTTCATGACACTCCATCCTGGCTTCTCACCGCTGGTCTAACCAGCCTCCTATTCCCGGCTGGGTCCCAGGGCTCTGCCCAGACAGCCTGTTATTGGGCACCTACTGTGTGCCAGGGGCTGGGGCTACCCAGAGCGGGGGCAGCCCCCACCTGCCCGTGAGCGGGAGCATCTGCCTGGTGACTCTGGGAGGAGGCGTCACAGCAGCTGGTCTGCAGTCGGCTCCGTGGGCCGCTTGGCATCTGTTCCTCCGCAGAAGAGAAATGACCCCGCTTGCTTTGTCCTCTCTCCGTGTTCTTTCCTGAGGAGTTATGTGAGTTCCCTGGGCCAGCTGGGAGGCGGGACCGGCTGCAGAGCTGTCTTCGGATTCTTTGGCCCAGCCCCCTGCCCAAGGCCCCTGATTTGGGGTGGGCATGATGCCAGAGGGGAGCAGTGCCGGGCAAGTTGAAAGCATTTATTGCTATTTAAAAAAAAAAAAAATGGTAAAATATACATAACATAAAATTTACCATCTTAACCATTTTTAAATACACCGTTCCGTAGCATTAAGTACATTCACATTGGTATGTAACCATCACCACTATCTGTCTCCAGGACTTACGCATCCTCCCATTTCACAGGTAAAGAGACTGAGACTGAGAGGACAGGGGCTTACCAAGGTCACTGGCAAGTTAGAGGCAGAGCAGGAGCTCTGAGGACAGGCTCCTCTGAGTTCTTTGCCGACCTGCCACTTCCCACTTGCTGAGCTAGGGGCTCAGCTGTCACATGCACAGCACCCAGTCCCACAGGAGCTGAACCCAGCCCCAGGTCTACCAGGAGCCACAGTGGGAGGCGACAGTGTTTTTGCTTCTTATACCCATCCTTGACTCTGAAGGTGCTCGCTTCTCCTCCCCCTGCAGACCTGGGATGAAGAGCTGGCAAGGTCGGCGGCAGCGTGGGCCCACGAGTGCACCTGGGAGCACGGGCCCACCAGTCTGCTGGTGTCCATTGGGCAGAACCTGGCTGTCCACTGGGGCAGGTAAGAGCCATGTGGTCCCCGTGACTTGTGAACTGGCTGCCGAGGCTGAGCACCTACCGTGTGCTGAACTTGGTGCTCAATGTCCATTATTACATCTAGCCCTCATGATCACCCTGTTAGAGAGAGAGACCTCCTGTGTCATTTACAGGTGGGGAAACTGAGGCTCTTTGTCCAAGAACACTTCCGAGTTATTGGTGAAATGAGTGTGAGCCTGGGTGCTGACTTCAGACACTGAGCATTCACTCGGGGTTTCTAGGCTGTGAGTTTTCCATTCCATTTCCTTGAAAGGGTTCGTGAGTCAGTTGCAGCTGGACAGGAAGGAGCTGGCTGGGCAAGCTGGGAGGATGGGCATGTTTGCTCCTTCAGTGGCGGGTCAGTACTGTCTTCTCCATGCCAGCCTGTCTAGGTTCTGCTCATTCTTTAAGGCCCAGCCAGGTCCCACCTCGTGGGCAAGTGCCCCTCTTCCCCTTCTTGTCTGACCACAGTGGGGCTCGTTCACACCACTGAACCTCTGAGGCCTCCTGGCCTGGCAGCACCTTTGTCCCCTTGCCTGTGGGAGGCACTTGACAGTGGTCAGTTAAATGTCATTGCCTGGCCTTCCCCAAAGTCAACTGGGCCACATACCCGTGCAGCCTGCCTGGCTGAAAGTCCCCTCCGGCCTCGAGGCTCATTTCATTAGAGGAGGTAGAGAAGATGTCCTTTGACCGGATAAGACTTACTGACCCACAGTCACCGTGCTGTGCCCACAAGTCCTCTGAAGTGGGGCCTGGTGGTGGCCAGGGTCTCAGGGGCCGCTTTCCTTTTACCTATTGTTCATCGGAAAGTTGGACTGGACTTGAAATATCCCCTCAAAATGCAGGTCTGGGTTTGCTCGACTCTAACCCAGTCTCCCAGCCCTGGACGTTCCGGAGTGGCCTCTGGCCTCGAGGGCTGCCCCTTCCTTAGGCCCTGAGGGCAGTGCCTTCTCAGGACCACACCTGGGCCGGCGTCACAGGGGATCCGAAGAGATACGACTTCGTAGAAGCAAACCGACACAGTATTTTTTGCCTCTGGTGAATTCTGCTTTTTGTAAAATCAGTCTACGATAGCATGAAACGAAACTGTCTGCGGGGGAAGAAATCCATCATTCCGCTGTCCTGGTTCCCCTGCTTTCATTTTCTGGGCTCCTGTGTAGCATTTGGCTGCAGGCCGGCATATTTTTACATAGTTGTAACTGTGGCCAGGACAACTTTTATTTCATTTTTTTCCTTCTCATATAATACCAAACAGTTTTTCTATTACATAGTCATCGTGGTTGTCATCTCATAAAGGCTGCCTATGGGCTATTGGGCGGACAGGCCAGAATGTAGTCCTTCTGTCCTGGGAGCCTGCTTTTTTTGTTGTCGTTGGCTCATTTGAATTATTTTGTTGGGACAACTCTGAGGAGTGGCGCTGATGTGGCACCAAGGTTTCCCCTTCTGAGTGAACACTGCTAACTGGCTCTCCTGAAGGGGCCCCCATTCGCGGGGCCCCCGGGGCACCCGCCTGTCCTGCAGCTCCGGAGCTTCTTCCCCAAGCTGGCGGCAGGCAAACAGGCCGCTTCCCTGGCCACGTCACTGACCACTGCCGCTCGCTCTGGGCCCTGACAGTAATTGTTACAAGCCCTCTAAGTGCCCATTCACCGCAGTGCTCTCTGACTCGGCCAGTCCCCTGCACCGCCTTTCTCTTTACTGAAACCGCTTTGTTTACACTGACTGGTGAGGGCGACCTGGGATTTGCACCCAGTTTATTTTCTTTCCTAAGAAAATAACCAGTGTCATCCCGGCGGATGGGGCCGAAGCGAGGGGCAGCGGCCACCAACGACGATGGCCCGGGGCCCTCCTCACTGCTGGGGCGAGGGAGGCTCAGTGAGAAATCTAAATAGGAAGCTTCCTAAAGGGTTTGCATACCGGACTGCAGAGCTCTGCTTACCTACAGGTTTCCAAGCCCTGAATGAGTTTTCTGCCTTGCATTTGTGTCTTTGGTTGCCCTGCCACCGGTGGCCAAGGAACAAAGCTGGTCATGACCATCCATTGATGGGTGATGGGGGCCCATTGGCCTGGCCCCCCATAGCCAGCTACTCCCCAGCTTCCACACCCTCTCCTGCCACGGTGGGGTGTCCCATCCGTGCATCACCTGTTCAACTATTTATTCAATATTTTTTTCTACATTGGCTTTGAATGGATTCATGTCTTAAATCCTTTCGTCTTAAGCAATAATACCTTTGGAATATGGGGGTCATGGGCTGCATATATTTTCCCAAATGCAACCTGAAAATAAGCACAAAAGTGTGTTCAATCATTTAGTTTCAATGCATCAAGAATGACTCATTGCGGGTCAGGTAAAAGTCTTCTGAACACACAGGTGGCGTGTGGGCCACCTGAGGGTCACTCCTGGAACCCAGGAGGACTCCAGGGATGCCCACAGAAGCTCCTCACCAATTTGGGTTGTAAGCTTTTTTAACAGGGGCTCGGTGGGATTTGGAGCTATTGTCCCTGAAGGAGCCCCTCCTCCAGTCTACCCCCCGGGTGGTGGTGCCAGCCATGTTCTCCATCGTTGGGTATGTGGTGGCCAGGACATAACAAGCTGGTCTGTCCCCACAGGTATCGCTCTCCTGGGTTCCACGTGCAGTCCTGGTATGATGAGGTGAAGGACTACACCTACCCCTACCCCCATGAGTGCAACCCCTGGTGCCCGGAGAGGTGCTCTGGGGCCATGTGCACCCACTACACACAGGTAACATGGGAGGGGTGGGCCTTGAACTCGGTCCGGCATCCCTAGGCCCTGGTGCTCACTGGCCCTGCAGGACTGTTGCCCAGCAGGAAAACCTCTACTGTCATTGCCTTCGTATTTTCCTTTAATTTGGTGCTGTTCAAAGTATAGCTGGTGGATCGTGTGGTTTGTGACTGATTCACAGCTAGAACACTGAAACTAAGCTCTAGAAACTTCTATGGCATTTTTAAACACTGGGACATCTTCCTCGTGTGTGGTTTGTTTGTTCAATTTTTTGTTTTGTTTATTTTTAAACAAATGTATACATCTCCAGTGGGTTGGGGGAAAATCTGGCCCTCCATCCCTTCACCACATACCCCTTTACCACCGGCACCCCACAGATCCAGGCCAGGTTATGTCACCCTGGTGTGCCTTGTGCCTTGAGTTCTGATGAATGGATGTTGTCTTTCCAGATTGTCTGGGCCACCACCAACAAGGTCGGCTGTGCTGTGAACACCTGCCGGAGGATGAACGTCTGGGGAGACATTTGGGAGAACGCGGTCTACCTTGTCTGCAATTACTCTCCAAAGTAAGTACAAGTTGCCATGGTGGTCTGGGTTGGGATGATTTTGCCAGCTGTGGAGGACCCAACTAAGCGTGTCTAAAATAGCAAATCTCTTCATTACTTCATGTAACAAGGAGTCTAGAGGTTGGTGCTGTGTCAGCCAGGACTCAGGCTCCTTTTGTCTTCCTGCTGTACTATCCTCTCCTCATTGGTGTCAAAGTGGCTGCCAGGCACTGTGCATCATGTCTTCCCAAGCAGCAGGAAGGAGAATGGTAGAAAAGAGCTCTCTCCTTAGGTCTTTCTCACCCCTGGCCCACTTTCTCCTTATGTCATTGGCTAGAACTCGACCACTCACAGACAAGGGGGAAACAAGATTGCCCCATTTGGCTTTGACCAATGGAATTG
>PVKM010035734.1:0-15062 GCA_004027735.1 Carollia perspicillata | reverse complement strand
TAAGAGAGTGACTCTAAATGGCTAGACAACAATTGGAGATATTCATACTAAACCCTCAAAATAGGGGGTGGGAGGCTTGGATGCCTTTTTCTTATAAGAAACCTGGACTGCCTGCTCAAGATGACAAGGCACTGACCCAGCTGAACATTTTGCTATTGCTGGGGCCTAAAGGGGTCCTTCCAGAAACAGTGCACAGTGACTGTCTGGAAAGGGTCCAAACATGCCCAGGTGATAAGCACTACAAAATGTGATACTTTTGTCATCTTTCTTGGAATTATGGTCACAGACAGAACAGAGACCAATCTTTTAAGTTCAGGAAGTTGCCAGAAGTCAGAGCCTACCAGCTCTCTACGGCCTTTCTAACCAGTAAGAGACCAGAAAACCAGTCCGGCCACCATACAAGTGATTCCTACTTGGGAAGGTCAGGCAGGCATGAGTAGCCTTGGGAGTGCCATGCTTTGGGGCAAGGCTATTGTCTGTTTACCCCCACAGAGACTGGAGACAAGTGCTTTCTTTTCCTGCCCACAAGGGGGCAAGAGGGGGTGGGGGAAGTTCAAAACCCATCACTTGTAAAGACTGAGAGGGTCTGCAATAAGGAGAAAAGGGCATTTTGTTCTTGTATCATTAGCTGCACTGGCCCTGTGCTACTTAGAAAGGAGAACAGAAACAGAAAGAGATGGTGAGGTAGAGAAGAGTGGGAGGTGAAAAGCCCTGTGGTGTGGCATGGATGGTGTGTTTACTAGTACTCTGCCTTACAAGGCTGCCAGGCTAAGGAACTGGGACAATTTGCTGTTACAGGACAGGAACAGCCTGTCATAGTGCACCTGAGTAGCTGCAATCACCAAGACGAAGGACTGGGAATATTCACATCCTCTCCGCCCAAAGGGGAAGCAGTTGCTCCTCAAGGGGAGGAATGGGGCCCTGCATCTGAGAAGGCTCCTTCACACTTCCACTCAGAGCTGCCGGAGGTTTAGATGGTGCTGAAGCTTTAAAATAGAGAGAACTGAGCTAAATACCAGAGTGAATAAGACTGTCCCAATAATCAAGGTGGATGCCAATTGACAACATCTGCCAACTTGACCAGAGATCCATTCGAGTCAGCAAGCTGGAGTAGTGGTGGGAGGGGAGAGAGACTTGACAAGGCATAGCTGGAGCGGTTACTAGGGAAAACACATGTGTTTTCACCCCAGTCTACAGTGCTCGAGTCCTGTTTCCTGCCCTCCCTTCCCGGTGAGCTCCTGCCCCTTCTCTTCACTGCGTCATGGCAGGCGAGCTCGTTGAGTGGAGGTCTGTTGCTTAACAAAGTCAGCAATCCCCATCTGAGCCGGCCTGTCTTAGGTCTCTTTTATTCTACTGATAATTGAGCTTTGCTTTCCCCCATGGACTCATGTAACTTTTAGCAGTGTTTTAAAGGGCTTTTGCTCTCTAACAGTTCACGTGTTGCATAGGTTAAACAGAGTCAAATGATATTACACCACCAAACTGCGCAAAGGCCTCCGGCCTCACTGGCACAATGTGGGTCAAACTCTGAAAGGATCAGAGGTACTTTGTGACTCCCTGGACTGTACCAAATGCACACCTACAAGCTAAATCCTGAAAGTGAAGTTAAACTTTGGCCTGTTTTTCCTCCATACAAAAGGAGTTGAGAGACTTTGTGGAGACTCTAACTGCTCCTATAAATGATATGTGCCATGCGCATATATTTTCTGCAAGGGACGGCCATGTCCTCCTAGCAAGCCACAGCTAGCAACAGTGCCTGGCACAGAGAAGGCACTGAACAGATGCTGGTTAAACAAAGGAATGAATGGAAGAATGAATTGGTAGTGAGTATGTATCGTATGGAGTCTGAACACTAGGCAATAAATGAAACTACCCCTGAAAGCTGTCTACGGGCCTTTCAGGCATTCTAGTGGTTTTATTCATATAACAAATACTTATTAGACACTTAGTAAGACTGTGATTAGAGACCTAAACCAGATGCAGGGAGGAGAAGGACATGGGGTAGAGATGACAGGCCAATGGCAGCACAATGGCCCACATTCCACCTCCCCAAACCAACTCCCCAAAATACCATCATTGGATTTTCGTGCCTTTTTACCTCACCCTCACCCTCCACCCAGGTGGGTATGATCTGCTCCGGACTCAAGCCTAAGACTTTTAACGAGGAAAATAACACTTAAAATAACAAAGTCAGAAAATACAATTGTCTTCTTAAGACAGTTTTCTTTTTCTCTTTGAAATCTCTACCTATGGTGAAGCAAAAGTTCACTTTTCTTTTCTTTTTTTTAATTGCAGTTGTATTTAACTACTGAAGTTCTAGAAAAATGATGCAAGGGGCCCCATAAAGACATTGCTTTTTAAATGTAGATTAAACACCACGCTCATGGAGAGGATAACCATGACAGATGAAGGCATGCATTCAGCATTCCCAAAGCTGAATTCCCATTGAATTCCCAAAGCTAGGTCTCCTCAGTGCTCAATGAGGGGACATGGCCACTGTACATATCCGGTTGTATGTGATTCTTTTTTAGTTGCTTTGGCCTCTTGAAAATTCCCTAAGCAGGAGTGGGGCAGATTGTCTCTGGGAGCAGGGATTGAATGGAGTGGGGGAGAGCAAGGAGGGGGACAATTGTAACTGAACAACAATAAACACAATTCCCTAAGGTGAATCCCATCACTTGATGTTGACAATCACTGTGTATCTGCTATGCACACAATAGTCACTGTTCACAATGAAATGGAGCAGACCTCAAATTTGCCCTTAGCCGAAGTCCAGATTTTCTAGGAACTACAAACGAAGCCAGTTTTAAGAAGTGATGGGGGAAAAAAACTGTCAAGAAACTACTTTTAGAAACTTATACTAAGAAAACAACCAGATGTATACACAAAGATGTTCATCGCATGGTTATTTATAAAGGGGAGAAACTGCAACAACACGAATACCCAGTAACAGTGGATTACTTAACTACTTTATTAACTGTCCTAACAAAGGAAAGTCTTGCAGCCATTAAAAAAAGATAATGCAGACCTACGTACATTGTTACCAGAAAAATATTCACAATGTACTGTCGAATTCATTGTATTTTGGTTTTATACACATACACACAGAGGCATAGATTCGTCTGGAAGAATATAGACCAAAATATTAGCAATGTTTGTCTCTAGGTGATTAAACGTCGGTCCTTTTTACAAATGAAAACAGTATTGTTCTTGTTATTTAAATGCCAACTTCGAGAAAGTCGAGTTCTTTAAAGAAGCCTTTTTATTTCCCATGTTTAGTATTTACTAAATATATAGAGAGAAATTTTTAAAAATCTTAATGCAAGTTTCAATATCCTTTTAAAGGATCTTTTTTGAAGAAAGTTATTTGTTCCAATATTGTAACATTTTTAACTCACTGTAAATATTATTTTCCAAAATGAAAACCATAAAGCTATTTTATCATAAACTTGAAAGCTAAATTACTTAACTATATGAGAAAATGCTGAAGATATAACACTGAATGAATACAGGAGGATAGAAAACTAAATATACAAAATATACACAATTTAGTAGTACACAAACATATGCCAGTAAGTCTGCACAAAAAAAAACAGTGTTTGCAATAAATACTTCCGATGGTTGAAACTATGAGTGTTTTTTTTTCTCCTTTTTACTGCATTTAGAATTTTTCTAGAGTAAGTATCTATTACTTCCAAATCAGATAAATAATAAACACTATAAATTGTTTAAATAAGCATAAGGCACATAAAATCTTATATATATTTGTTGCATCAATAATTGGAGCAGGCACTTTGTGTTTGTTTTGTTTTGTTTTGTTTTGTTTTGTTTTGTTTTGTTTTTAAAGTGCTTTCTCATTATACTCATTTGGAAATCTCTGGTAGTGGAGTTTGTTACTTAAGCCCTGAATAATGAAGAATGCATAACTTTGAATTCATTTCAGCTTCGTCCTGGCACCTAATTAAAAGAGTGACACAGCTCTTGCGGCCTTGGCTACTTTCCTCTCACACAATGCTACAGCTCCCAGACAGTCTAACAGAAAGGGGAAAAAATCAATAGCTTCCAAAGTCAGCATAATTATCCAAAACAAACTACAAACCTTGGAGCACTACATTACTCAATTCCTTCCTGACTTAATTAATGACACCAGATGAGACTGTAAATTTTATCAAATCGGGAACCATGTCCTACTCTCATCACTCTGTCCCAACACCTAACTGGCACATGCCAGGCATAGTGAATGTGGGCAAATGAATGAATAAACGGGTGATTTATGGCTGGGCTCTGCCATCTTCTTTCAAATACTGCTGGCCTTTTTATAACATCCTTGGTGCTGACACTATGGAAGCTAACGGCATGCCATGAGGTCACATTTCATTGTGATATATTCCATTACTGATGCAAGTAATAGGCAGGGGGTAGGTCCCAGGAAGCAGCTCTGCTCATCATTATGGCTTCATAATGAGCAATTATTCAGCATCTAATCCTCTCAAGGTAAGTAATGCCACTCACAGCTAAGGCTTAGGAAGGCCAAATAAATTTTTCAAGTTAAAAAAGTTAATAAACGAGAGAACCAGGATCAAAATCTGACTTTCTGAGTCCGGAAAGTCCACTCTTTTTATGTGGGAACCAGCGTCCTGGCATCTCACCAGTCAGGTGTAGATGGCTACGGATTCTAGACCAATTATCCCCCTTAATTTTTGTCATAACCCCATGAAGCGGGTTACCATATTATACTATTTTTCAGGTGGCAAAATGAAAAAGAGAGGTTAAGGAGCTTGCCCAAGGCCACACAGTTCACAATAGAGACAACATGGAATGAAAAACAATGAAGTATTATAAATCGATATTTATCAACTCCATCACAAGAGATTGCATTAATGATATTCAGTGAGCATCCCTTCCAAGGTGATTTGCTACCCTGTCAGAAGACAAACTGGCCACACTCCGTACTAACATATATAATCATTCAATTGATCCAACTAGCTTCCTAAATCCTCCCCTCTAAAATGAAGAGTAATGGGGTTCCCAAAGCTGCAAAACACCACTCCCATTTGCAAAGCAAAGGACAAAGGTACACATGTATTTAAATATTTTAAAGTTACAATCAAATCAACGAACACAAAATGTGTTTCATCCCCCTATCCTTTTCCAGGGACAAATATACCTGCATGACAAACCACAAATGTGAAACTCATATTTAGGCTTCTTAAGCTCCAAGAAGTTTGGTACTAGACATGGCAACACAAGGAGAGAATCCCCCCAACTGTACATGTGACCCCCTCGATCTCATATCCAAACTCCTTCCACAGCCTCCTTTTCCCACAAAGAGCTGTTCCTTGGCCATCCCTTGAGCCTAGGAGTGCACACAGCGGAGGGACAAGCCACCCTCAGGACGGCAGGTGGGGAAAATGCCCCATGTAGGCAGACAGGCTGTGAAAGTGGTCTCAGGTCATTTGGGCAGGGAATTCCAGGGTCTACAAGGGTGCCACTGATGCCCTGCCCTCTTAAAGAAGGGGTGAAACCACAAGAGGAGCGGTGCGTGGGCTCCTCTGGCCAGGGCCTAAGGAGGCCACTGATGAGAAGCCAACCCAGCTCTCACACAAGCTTTCAACAGGGACAGCTGCTTCTAGAAAATCCCTCAAAATGCATCCCCTCTCCCTACCCTTCCCTAACCAAGACCTGGGCATCTATCAAAGTACAATTCATTCACTCCTCTTCCAGGGATCAAAGTATTTACAGTTTATACCTTCCAAATTTGTCTCTCCGTGACCTGCTATTTTCTGGATTTTTAAAATCCTGTCAACTGGGTTGGTTTTGTTTCTCTAAAGCAGTGGTTTTCAGCCAGGACCAATTTTGTCCCCCGCCAGAAGATATATTTTGATAAGTCTAAAGACATATGTGTTTGTTTCCTTTAGTGGACAGAGGCCATGGGTGTTGCCAAACATTCTACAATGTACAAAACAGCGCTTTACAAAGAAGATTTATCCAGCCCAAAATGTGAGTAGTGCTGAGACTTAGTAGTGCTGAGATCAGGCAACACTGCTCTAAAGCGAGAGAGAGCTCTTAGAACAGAGAGGATGCCATTGACTCCTTTGATTCCCACATGGCCAAGTGGGGTGCTGGACCTCAGTAAGCATTTGTTGACTGACTGGCTGGCTATCTGGTCCTACACCTCCCTAAAACATTTGTTCACACAGTAATTCAACAAAAATTAGGTGAGCCGGGAACCGTGCTCAGCTCTGGGAATGCAAATATGAATGAATCAGCAGAAATGGCAGACAAAAATGGTACTTTTGACATAGCATGAAAAATGCACCTGTCACTAGCAGATATTAGATATTTATGTATTTTCCTGTTCATTATGCCTCCCCTCATTAGCCAATAAACTTCAAGACAGTAAGAATTCTGTTAAGTTCACTATTATAGTTCCAGTGTCTTTTACAGTAAAGGTGGTAGACACATAGTAGTAGATATTTTGGATAAATGATAGAAATGCAAAAATCTGTACAAAGTATTAGAAGCTAAAAAGCCAGGAGAAGCTACGAACATGGTATGAGAACGAAGGAAGGAGTAAAGGACACTGCCTTGAGCAAAGCTAATGTAAATTAAGCTCCAATTACATGCCAGAAATGGCTCTAAGCATTTCCAACACATTATGTATTCTAATGCTCACAACAATCCCACGAGAAGCTCATGACCACAAGAAGTCGAGGAAACAGACAATGACAGCTGACTTGCTGAAAAACACAGCACATGGTGGAATCAGGATTTGAGCACGTCGCAAAGTTTGCTCTTAACCACTACACTGCGTGGTCAAAAAAATGAGTAAGAATCGGCTAGGTAAAGAGCAGTAGATGTGGCCTGGAAGGAAAACATTCCGGGAAGAATGAAAAACCAGGGCAGCCCGCCTTATTTCAGGAACTATAACTCTTACCCAAATTACCAAAGTCTAAAGAGGAAAACTGTTGAAAGATGATGCTGGAGAAGTAATCATGGCCAGATCATAAGAGATAACGTACAGCAATGTTTCATTTATCCAAGATTACCAGGGAAGGAGCATAAGGCTTTGAATCTAATTCTGGGTTAGAAAGCCAGCCCCACCATTTTGTTAAAGGATCTCATTGAGCTCCCCTTTCCTTATCTGTAAAACAAAGAACCTACAAATGGCTACTGTATTAAGTAGCTGTGGGGAAAAAAGATAACAAATATAAGAACTAAGAACCAGGTCTGGTACATTTTGCGTCCGATAAATATTAATGATTTATTTTTGTTACTGTGGTTGTTGTTCATGAAGTTTTTTTTTCACATTTGTAAATCTGCAACATAACTGAAGCTTATTTTCTCAATCACTACCACTTAGTAAACCATCCTTTTCCTCAGAGAATTCCACAAATCCCACAACTTAGCTAAGAGAAAACTTACATCCCAGATATATAGATTGCTGCACCTATGTCTCATTCCCTCCACCCCCAGTGCCCTCTGCAGCCACCAGGGCAACTGTGTAAACACTTGAAGCTTCGGATATGCATAGATTCAAAAATAGGGACAGAAAATAAAAAGCCGTATACAGCTAGAACTGCTAAGAGTAGTGTTTCATTCAGAGTCTGGGAAAGGAAGAGGAACAGGGCTGTTCAGAGTAATAGCCACCACCCACTCTACTTTACTGGGTGCCAATACTTTGGTGCGTTACTCGGTCCCCAAATCCACAAATAACAGTGATGTGTCATCTCTGCTGAGAGCTGGCACACAGCCAGTGTCCTTGGATACTTGATCTTTGTTCATTTCACTCTTTTTTTTTTTCAAGTGTAGTAATGTATTTAATGGGTTACTATAGTGCCTGGTATAAATTGGTTATTTTTTGCTGTTGTTTTTATACCTTTCTTATTAAATTCACTGGGGTGACATTGGTTAATAAAATTATATAGGTTTCAAGTACACAATTCTATTACAATACATCATCTGTATATTGCACCGTGTGTTTACCACCCAAATTCGAACCTTCTCCCATCACCATATATTTTACCCCATTTACCCGAAGGCACATATTAAGCTCATTCAGAGACTGTTACCTGGGAGTTCTGGCCAAGATGGAGGTGTAGGTAGATATACTTTGTCTTCTCACACAACCAAAAGAAGGACAACAACAAATTTATAAACAAAAAATAACAAGAACTATTAGAAAATGGAACTACATGGAACTCCGACAACCAAGGAGTTAAAGAAGCAACATTTATCCAGACCAGTAGGAGGGGTGGAGACGGACAGCCGGAGTGGACAGGATGCACCTCAAGGTGGCAGCTGGAGGACTGGGCAGTCCCACATTCATGTCTGGATAAACCGAGAGGAACAACTGGGGAGCGGGACAGACTGTGTAACCCAAGGCCTCAGCATGGGAAAATGAAGCCTCAAACCTCTGATTGAAAATACCTGTGGGGCGTTGCGGCAGTGGGAGAAACTCTCAGCCTCACAGGAGAGTTCATTGGAGAGACCCACAGGATCCTAGAATATACACAAGCCCACCCACCCGGGAATCAGCACCAGAAGGGCCCATTTTACTTGTGGGAAGCAGGGGAACTGACTGAGAACCGTCAGAGAGAAGAGCAAGCACCATTGTTCCCTCTTGGACCCTGCCCAAAATACAGCATCACAACATAGCAACGTGGGTTGCCCTGCCCTGGCAAACACCTAAGGCTTTGCCCCTCACTACATAACAGGTGCATCAAGACCAAAAAAAAAAAAAAAAATGGCCCAGATGAAAGAACAGATCAAAGCTCCAGAAAAAATACACTAACCGATGAAGAGATAGCCAACCTATCAGAGGCACAGTTCAAAACACTGATGATCAGGATGCTCACAGAATTGGTTGAATTTGGTTGTAAGTTAGATGAAAAAATGGAGGCTATCCTAAGTGAAATAAAGGAAAATGTACAGGGAACCAACACTGAGGGAAGGAAACCTGGACTCACATCAACAGTTTGGAGCAGAAAGAAGAAATAAACATTCAACCAGAAAAGAATGAAGAAACAAAAATTAGAAAAAATAAGGAGAGTCTTAGGAACCCCCAGGACAACTTGAAACATTCCAACATCTGAATCATAGGGATGCCAGGAGGAGAAGAGGAAGAGCAAGAAACTGAAAACTTATTTGAACAAATAATGAAAGAAAACATCCCCAATCTGGTGAAGAAAATAGACTTCTAGGAAGTCCAGGAAGCTCAGAGAGTCCCAAAAAAGTTGGACCCAAGGAAGACACACAAAAGTACCCCATAATTACACTACCTAAGATTAAAGATAAGGAGAGAATCTTAAAAGCAACAAGAGAAAAGGAGACAGTTACCTACAAAGGAGTGCCCATCATACTGTCAGCTGATTTCTCAAAAGAGACCTTTCAGGCAAGAAGGGGCAGGAAAGAAGTATTCCAAGTCATGAAAGGCAAGGACCCACATCCAAGATTACTCTATCCAGCAAAGCCATCATTTAGAATAGAAGGGCAGATAAAGTGCTTCCCAGATAAGGTCAAGTTAAAGGAGTTCCTCATCACCAAGCCCTTATTATCTGAAATGTTAAAAGAACTTATCTAAGAAAAAGAAGATAAAAAATGTGAACAGTAAAATGACAACAAACTCACAATTATCAACAACTGAACCTTAAAAAAAAAACTAAACAAATGACTAGAAAAGGAACAGATTCACAAAAATAGAGATCCATGGAGGGTTATCAGTGGGGAGGGGGTGGAGGGAGAATAGGGGGAAAAATATAGAGAATAAGAAGCATAAATGGTAGGCACAAAATAGATAGGGGGAGGTTAAGAATAGCATAGGAAATGGAGAAGCAAAAGAACTTATATATATGACCCAAGGACATGAACTAAGAGGGTGGGGAATGCTGGTGGGAGGGGGTGTACAGGGCGGAGGAGAATAAAGGGGAGAAAAAGTGGGACAACTGTAATAGCATAATCAATAAAACATATTAAAAAACAATTCCAAAAAAAACACAAAAGAGATTGTTACCTGGCTTCCACCTACCTTCCAATCTAACTTTCTGTTATGCTGTTCTCCAAGGGCTACCTACTAACTTTGCATTACTGGCAGCACACCAGGCATTTCCAAACCTCCCGGCTTGGGCCTTTGCTATTGTCTCTACCTGGAGCATCTTTCTGCCCTCACCTCCTACTACTGCCCCATCTTACCATCCTTCAAGGCCTAGTACAAGCACCACCTCCTCTCTAATTTCCCCAATTTCGATAGAATTAATGCCATGTTCCACAAACTTTACCAACACTGTGCTTGTGTTTCTATTGTTATAACTAACATATAGTATCCAGATGTATGTGGTGAGCATCATTCTAGGTGCTTTCTGTATGCTCCCATGTAATTGTTACTACAGACTTGTAGGACATGATTACACAACCCATTTTACTCATGGGGAAACTGAAACTCTGAGATGGACTTACCGACGATCACATTATGAGAAAGGGATACATCCAGAATTCCAACCGTGTTCTGACAGCTCCTGAATCCCTAAGCCTTTCACTCAACTCTGTTGCCTCTCTTTGATTGCCCCATTTCCTGTTAGTTAGTTAACTGTATACATGCATGCCTGTCCCATGGTTTTATAGCAAATTCCTTGATGACAGGGACCAGGGCATGTTCATCTTTATAAATATATAATGTACTCACTTACACAAGGTTCTAAGGAGAATTAAATGAGATAATACATTTAAAGCACTTAGTATAGTGCAATACAAATAATAAGTACCAAATTATTTGTTGGTTTTGTTGTTGTTGTCATTGTTACCACGTTAGGTGCCAAGAATAAAGCCGTGCACGTAACTTCTAAAATAAGTTAACTTCTGAGAAGCAAATAAAATGGATAAGGACAGGGAGAGACAAAAGCCACTTTGGCTTGGCATTTCCTCACACTACTTGACTGTTCTGTCCTAAGCAACAAGAGCTGCATAGAAACTTCCTTAAGTCTCTGTAATAGGGTCAATTGATTTCTCCACCTTTCTATCACCATGTGGATGTTAGGAAAACTTCCTCTTCAGTTCAACTCTTGCAGCCTTGTTACTTTCTTGTTGCCCTTTCCTATGGGATTTGTCAAGGTTCTCCTCTGAGAAGTGAGGACTTACCAAGTTGTGAACTGGAAGAAATCATAAAGTAAGTGGAAGCACAGGGGGCCAATGTAATGTGAAATTCTCACAAACATAGTGAAACACTTTCTTTTGTCCTCAGAGCATTTCACAGCACTTTCAACCATCATATTTCCTTACTCATTTGTTTTCATCAGCCACATCCTAGCACAGGTAAACTTTTTCAGAGAAAGCAATCTGTCCATCCTATTTACTCCTATCTCCCAGGACCTAACTCATATCTGGTTCATAGAAGTCACGCATTAAGTGGTGGTCAATCAATTATATTTGTACATATGTATATATGAATATGTACATATACATGATATTCCATGGTTTATGAATAAATGTGCATATATCCCCATACATAAGTACATATTGTACATTTGTATATATATTTATATTTATATTCTGCACAAATATATACATATATATGTATATGTATACACATGTATATGTATATATTTGTGCAGAAGATATTTCAAACTTGAAAATGCAGGTTCCTATTTGCCAAAGTAGGGTCTCCTACACATAATAAAGTCTTCTGTGTAACCTAATATTTAACAAACAAACAGTACTACTCCCACAGTAACAATCCAGATGGTTAAAAGAAAACAGTGGATTTTTTTAAAGATTTTATTTATTTTTTAAGATATTATTTGAGAGGGGAATGGAGGGAGAAAGAGAGAGGGAGAGAAACATCAATGTGTGGTTGCCCCTTGAACGCCCCTTACTGGGAACCTGGCCTGCAACCCAGGCATGTGCCCTGACTGGGAATCGAACCAGTAACCCTTTGGTTCTCAGGCCAGCACTCAATCTACTGAGCCACACCACCCAGAGCAGAAAACAGTGGATTTTAACATGAGAATAAAATAATTTTTGACTTAATAAACCATGATACTTTTATGATCATTTTATACTCCTTGTCCCTGTTTATTAGTTTAAGTGTAAGGGGTGTAACGTGGGCAGATACGGCCCAATCAAGTTTCTTTTCAAATTTGGCAGGCGATACATTCCAAATTCATATGCGCTGACAAGCTGTCCTTATTTAAGTTGTAATAGATACAGAAAATTGTAATTTTAACAATTATAATAATAACATTGACTGGGTTAAGTGTGCCAGACACTTAGCATCAGTTTTTTCTAATTTAACACTTACACCAACCCTGCAAGGTAGATATTATTATCCCATTTATAAAAAAGGAAACTAAGACTCAAAGAGATAGAATAACTTGCCAAAGATGCTCTGCTGTTTACCTAGTCATGACATAGTCAGTCTAAAAATTCAGGTTTCTACTCTGAAACCAAAACTCTTTTCAGTAAACAACAGTGCCTCTCACACCATTTTACGGACACTAACTCTGAGGGGTAAGTGTTTAGGCAGTTTTCATAGTGTGTGTTCCATAAGTAACTCTCTGCACAGAGAGATAGACCAAATGACAGACAAACACACTGAAGATTACTCCAGGCTACAGACAGCAAGAGGCAAATGTGTTTCTGAAACTATCAGCCTGTGTTTTTCAGAATACGAATCATTTTCCACTTGATTATGTCCTACAAAAGAAATCAACTCTCTAACAGAGCTTCATTATTCTTCCTCCTATACAAAAAAAAAAAAAAGACTCTTTCATTGCAAACCAATGGGAACTTCTTAACTCATTTCCTTATACTACTTGAAATGAAAGTGCTTTCTGTCTTTAGAGAAAAGAATTGCTGGATGCTATGCCTTTTGGGTGCTTTTGAGTCCAACACTCAATACTGTGGAGGTGAAAGAAGATTAACCCTTATATCCTTTTAAGGGGAGTGGGGTGATTTTAAACTTAATGAAAGAAGACACCTAAAAAGAGTGAAAAAAGAAGCAAAGTCTTCCCTTTCGGTTTAAAGGAGAATTCAGCAACCTTCTCTGAAAGAATTGGCTATTAGATCTTTGACCTTCTTTTCAGGAGCGGGCCTGAAACGAGGAGGGAAACCATATGTTTTTAAGTTGTTTTTAAAATTTATAGATATTTTGGAACATTTGTAACAGTAATGAAAAATCTTTACATTGGGTTCTCGCCTGCCCATACACTGCTTGAGAGATCCTCTGCAGAGCTAGGGAAGGCACTTCCCATTCAGACCACTGGAGTCACAAGAGCCAGCGGCAGCATCCTCAGCCCCAGGGACTGACAGAGAAAGGGGAGCCTGGCAGTGGTGGAAGCACCAGTGTGTTCCTCCACGTGCCCAGGGCAGTGGACAGGAAGGGGAAGCAGGTCTGCCTTCCTTCCAATCCCCATAAAACCCCTCCTGCCAAGAACTTATTTTTAGATGCTTAAACTGAAATTCCCAGAAAGAAAAGGAAACTACAACCTCTGAGTGATCCTCAGAATTCCGGTACCCAAACTGGTTATAGTTTTGTGTTTGTTTTCTGATTTAAAGTCCTTTCTTAAAGATGGGAGCAATCTCCCATCTTTCAAAAGGCTTCCCCATACTAAGCCAAGAGAAAGATCTGGGAGGTTTAGAGGTTTTGTGATGAAAATCCCAGCATTGAGGCTTTAAAGGTACATGACCTTGGGGAAATAGCTCATCCTTCTAAAGACACAGTTTGTGGTTGGTAAGATGGGGTTAACATCTGTAATTAGAAAATTGTTGAGACCTCAACATAAAAATCACATAGCACCTGGCTCTTAGCAGGGCATCCGTGAGTGCCCTGTGTTTGTTATGGGCACACTGCACAAAGCCACTGGAGCCTGGCTGAGTGTGCATGTTTTCACTGCCCAAGACTTGGCCATTACTCCCTCATTAGTGATTTATGTTGCCAACCATTTACCTAACCTCATTAAGGCATCCCCTACCTACTTCTAGCTCTCTATAACTTCAAACGTCTGCAGAGATCGAGAAATAAATTTTCATTAAGGGTTAGGCATAAAGTTCGCCTGAGTTCCCCTTCCCACCAGTTATTTCCTAATGGTTGAATACAACTCAGGCTTGGCCAGAAATGCGCACACGCTTTTAATATGGGCAAAGCAGGTGTCTGCACACCTCTTGGAGTAAGGCTTGGTTGGGCTTCTGACTAAAGTCTCCAGGTTGGGAATGGAACGGAAAGGGAGTAGGACAAGAAAGCCTGGATGAAAAGGGTTGCCTCTGCGAGGCAGGCGTCGCTGGTGACCCTGTTCTTGGCGCACTGGGAGGAAAGGACGCGAGCGGGGAGGAGCCCGGAGGGCAGGAGTACCTGAAAAGTCTGGCCGCTGTCTGGTTTTTCCTCCACGCTGTGCCCTGTTGCAGCACCCCCTGCACGATCTCCTTCTCGTTGGGCAGCCGATAGACGGGGAAGATGTAGAGCCAACAGAGGACCACCACGCAGAGGGCACTGGCTCCCACTGGCAGCCGGGTCCGCGGGAACTTGCACGCCAGTACAGCCATGGCCCCTCTGGACGTGTGTCGCCTGGCCCGCCCGCAGGGGCTCATCGCAGCCCCAAGGTCCCGGGGTGAGGGGCGGGGGGCGAAGACCAGAGCCTCAGCACGACGCTAGGCGAAGTGGCAGCGGAGGGCGCCCCCACCGCCGGCCCCCCATGCACACACACCTTTCACTTTCTTGCTTGCACTTGCACAAACGCTTCTTCAGCCCTCACGGCCCCAAAGGTCGGAGCAAGGATTTTTTAAATGCAACTTTTTCAAGGATTTTTTTTCTAAAGGAAGTGGCTAGGGTCAAAGTCACAAGCTGTGGCCACGGTCGTTTCCCCTGAAGAAGGCGGGCATTGGGGGTCTCCGAAAGCGCGGAGAGCGAGGGCGGGGACTCTCTCCCCCTGGTTCTGCAGCATCACTGTGGCTCCCCGCTTGGGTCCGGGGAGCCGCTGGGCTCCCTCCCAGACATTTGGTCCGCGCCGTCCCCTTCTAGAGAGATGCTCCTGCGCCCTTCTCCGTCTCTCCCCGCCTCCCGCGCTGCCAGGCAC
>PVKM010035733.1:0-15058 GCA_004027735.1 Carollia perspicillata | reverse complement strand
GATTTCCTTTGCCAGATTGGGGAAGTTCTCCTTTATTATTCGTTCAAATAAGTTTTCCACTTGTTGCTCTTCCTCTTCCCCTTCTGGTACTCCTATAATTTGAAGTTGGAAAGTTTAAAGATGTCCTGGAGGTTCCTAAGCCTCTCCTCATTTTTTTGAATTCTTGTTTCTTCATTCTTTCTGTTTGGTTGGTTGTTTCTTCCTTCTGGTCCACTCCATTGATTTGAGTCCCAGTTTTCTTCCCACCACTATTGGTTCCCTGTGCATTTTCCTTCATTTCACTTAGCATCGCTTTCATTTGTTCATCTAATTTGCGACCAAAATCAACCAATTCTGTGAGCATCCTGATCACCAGTGTTTTGAACTGTGCATGTCATAGGTTGGCTATCCCTTGGTTGCTTAAAAGTACTGGCTCTGGGGCTTTGAGGTGTTCTGTTTGAGTCATTTTTGGTCAGGTAGCTCCTGTTACGTATGGGTGGCAGAGCCTTAGGTGTTTACCAGGGCAGTGCAACCCAGTCACCAGGTTGTGATGCTGTCTGTGGGGGCAGGGTCAGAGAGGGAACAATGGTGCCTGTTCCATGCTCTCTAGATCTGTCCCCTCCACTGCCTCCCACAAACACCTAGTTTATCTGTGCATGAATGTGTGTCCGCAGTTGGCCAACTGCCCTGCGTGTTCTGCTTGTCTCCTCCCTGAGTCTGGGGTCTGCTAGCCCCGCACCACCTATGATCCCTGGAACTCCTGGATCTGCCAGCCACTGCCTTGTCCTGCCGCGTTTCCTCTCTGCTGACTGCCGACTCCGCCTCTCTTACCAGTCTGGTTGAATGGTTGTTGGGCTTCCATAGTTCCATTTTCTGTGTTCTGGTTGTGTTATTGTTTATAAATCTTTGTTGACCTTAATCTTGGTTGTACAAGGAGGTACAGTGTTTCCACCTACACCTCCATCTTAGCTGGAAGTCCCATACTAGAATCTATTTTTCCTCTAATAAAAAAGATTTTGATCTGGGAATACATCTAAAGAAACCTGAAACACTAATTTAAAAGAATAGATGCACCCCTATGTTCAATGCTCCGTTATTTACAGTCACCATGATATGGAAACAGCCCAGGTGTCCATCAGTAGATGTGTGGATAAAGGCTGTGGTATGTTTACACAATGAAATATGCTCAGTCATAAAAAAGAAGGAAATCTTATGCTTTGCAAAGGTATGGATGGACCTAGAGAGCATTATGCTAAGTTAATGAGCCAGTCAGAAAAAAATGAGTACTACATGATTTTCACTCATAAGTGGAATCTAACAAACAAACATAATAGAAACAGACTCATAGGTAGAGGACAGATTGACAGCTGTTAGAGGGGAGGCAAGTTGCAGGGCTTGGTGAAAAAATCTGAAAGAATTAAGCAAAAACCAAAACAAAGCAAAACACCCTCCTAGATGCAGACAACAGTATAATGATTACTAGAGGGGAAGGGGAGGGTACTGGGGGATAAACGGTGATGGAAGGAGACTTGATGTGGGGTGGTGAGCAAACAATACAGTGCACAGACGATGTGCTATAAAACTGTACACCGAAACCTATATAATTTTATTAACCAATGCCACCCCAATAAATTCAATAAAAAGATTTTGAATGCAATTTTATATATGCTGGATGAAAGTTTTGTAATTGCCATGAATCTGAGGAAAAAATATCTCCCTCAAAATTCATTTTGAAAGTATAAATGTTATCAAAATAATTTGATTACAAAACTTGACAATTTTATAGACAGTGTTATATTTAGCTTCACAACTAACATTAAGGTTACTAAAGCTTTTTAAAAAACTACAAAGAAAGTAATTTTAAGACTTATCTTGAATATCTACAAAAAGGAACTTAGTATTTTAAAAAACAGTTATAAGGATAAAAATTTGAAATGTTCACAAATGCTTGCTTTCAATATAAGTAGTCTCACTGACGAAATAGTTCTGAAATTTTTTCAATTCTAAAGCTGAACCATACATTCCAAAATTCACTACAACATACTCTCACAAAAGGAAGACTAGGTAGTTCTGCACCACAATGAAATTTATTACCAGAACAAACAGGGACCTTGCAAAGGACATAGTCAAAATGTAAATGAACAAATAAAAAGAAAATGCGTTAACACTACGTTCATCCCTTTCTGCTAATCTGTATGACTTTTATTTATGAAGTAATATTGTAGAACTCCTATCCCTTGAATATTAAGTAATGTTTATCACTAAGTCATTTGATTCTGCAAATGACACATAAGGGGATGTTGTCATCTTGGAGAAAGAAACAGAACCCAAAATGGATTATATAGAATTATATGTGTATATATGCCAGATATTTATAGATTTCCCTAAATAAAAAGCATATATTCATACATTACAAAATATAGTTTTTAAAAATTCCTGATACTTGTGGCCTTTACAATCTCACATTGCTCTCCTTGATTTTGCTTTCATTCTACATATTATAATCACGACTTAAGAAAAAGAATGGGTGTGAGCAGGCGGATGGGAAAGGATATAAATAGAAAGTACAGTGGTAAGAGATACAATTAGTATTAGAATATTATTATAATTCAAAACAACTAACCCACATTTAAAGATACCTGCCAAATGACAGAGAACATTAGGTATAAAAACTAAGTTGGTTTTACTAGTAAAAATGCAGGTTCAAAGTTCAAGAAAAGTTATATGAAAATGAAGTGTGGGAGAAGATGCCTGTAACTTATGCAGAGAAATAGAGGCATGAAATAGTAGGATGAGGAAGGGAATGACTTATGGAAAGAGTAAGTCATATGACAGAAACCCAAAATAGCAGGAAAAGAAATGAATTATTATTCAATTATGATCATTTTATTTTGTATTGAAAGACTCTGGTTCTTATTTAATTTTCCTGTATAATTTTCTGAATTGCTTTTCAGCTTAAAAAAATTATTTATTTATTTTTAGGGAGAGGGGAAGGGACGAAGAAAGTGAGAGAAACATCATGTGGGTGCCTCTCACATGGCCCCTACTGGGGACCTGGCCTGAAACTCAGGCATGTGCCCTGACTGGGAATCTAACTGGCAACCCTTTGGTTCCCAGGCTGGCACTCCATCCTCTGAGCCACACCAGCCAGGGCTGCTTTTCAGCTTTTCATTTGACTAGTTATCTTCTCAAGCACACTTAACTGCTCAAAAATGGGTACTGGTAGTCCTTTTGAATAGAACTGCCCACAATTCAGAATTACTAGAGTATCTTATTTCCCCTTTAATAAAATTTTCTAAAACTCAGAAGCTGTCATTTTTTGGTTAACCACAGCAAACAGATTTGCCTCTCATTTATACATATGACCTACTGCACTTGGGAGCAATGCTTCCATGAAGAACAGGCTCTTAAGCTGCCTGGAAAGATGTCAGGTTGCCATCTTGGACTGGGTTTTTTGCTAATTTCCTTGGTACAGTATTTCTTATGGGAACTTGCATGGCCACACTTTGGAATATTTGAACCCTAAGAACAAATTTTAAAAACATTTAAATAAGAAAATCTTATAAGCTGGTTATATCCTTTTCTTCACCATATAGTGTTCAAGCCAAATAAAAGTGAAGCATCAGCGGTGAGCACCGTAGCTGACCTGCATAATGCCAAACTGCGCTGTCTTCCCTCTCTAGGCAGAGGCCCACTGCTGCCCCTGTAGCACATGGTGCTCCACACCTGATGAACCTGTAACTCTTAACCGGGAATATGCTTTGTCTTCCTAGCAAGCAAATCAGACCATCTACAGGCGAGGCCTTTCTGGATTACTGAAAAAGTAAAAACTCAAACCTCACCCTAAGGACACCTTCCTGAAAAAGGGCCTTCACTGATGTTGAATTTTACTTGTCATCTTTTCTACTTTTATCAGAAACTCCTTTAGGCATTAGGATTTACTAGTTTGTGATTCAAAGGTTCTGGACACTAGGCGTGTCCTTGTGCAAATTAAAGATCCTTTCTGTACCTATGTTACCTATGAAAAGTAAAAAATAAAGAGTACTTACAGCATTGTGAAGAATAAATGATATATTATAGCACCTAGCCAGAACAGTGGTTGCCACTGGCAGGGGGGAGGGAGGGGTGTGGAGTGATGAGGTCAGAATTAACTGGGTTGGGAAACAGGGAACTTCATGTGATGATAGTAATATTCTATGTTTGATATGGATTTGGAAAATACAGATCTATGCATTTGTTAAAACTCTGAATATATACACTTAAAATCTGTGCATTTCATTTTATGTAAATTTTAATTCAAAGAAAAACTACACACAGATATTTAACTCAATGAAATATATGCTGAAATATTTAGGGGCAAGTATGCTGATGCTTGCAGTTTACCTTGAAATGTGTCAAAAAATTTAAGAGACTGACGGGTGGATAGATGATAAGAGTAAACAGGTAATCAATGATCACTGTAACAGCCTTTCAACTTGGCTATATGTTTGAAAAATTTCACAATACAAAGTTAGAAAAGAACAAGGCATCCAGGCACAGAGTGAGCACTAGTCAATGATAACAAGTAATTGTTTTTGGCAGAACAGGGACTATGAATGGGTGAAATCACTGAGTGGACTAGATTAATCAAGAGGGAAGCAAAACTGCTACTTTTTTCACATGCTTTTTATTCCAAATCATGATTTACTTAAAAAAAAAAAAAAACAAAGCTCTTTGGCATCTGTATAAAAGTCAATTACTTTCATTTCTTTTTATTACTTTCTAAAACAAGAAATAGATTAACAGCACATGTGATTCAGGTAGTTAAACTTAATAGATATGACACATAGGGAAAGCAACTATTAGAATAGAGTAGGTGGAAAGAGAGATGATAAAAAGCAAATGTAATTTTACTGTATGACAAAACTCCCTCAAATAGTTTTCTATTTATTGAATACCTCTAATGATTCACTATCAAAAATAAATCCAACTTCCTACACATTATCCAAAAGGTGCTGTTAACAGATTTTAGTGCAGAAAATGCTTCAATTTGTCATGTCTGATGAGGGGACATCCAATTATCAGATGGTTTTATTATTTACAGCTCAGACTGAAATCATGACTAACAGGTGTGAGGCAGCTGAAGACAATGTGAGGCAACTGAACAAGACACCAAATGTATGTTGAGTCCCAAAGGTTAGAAGACTTAGGACTTGTAACCTCCCTACCTACCAGGTCTAAGCAATGCTGATAGCAAGACAGCAGGGGTCCAACACAAAAAGGAAAGGGAAGCTGGATGGGGGGCGGTAAGGACTTCAGGGAGTTAACTTCAGGTTTCAGAATAATTGTTGGCACTTCTTCCAGCCTTTGTAGCTAGGTAAGATATGAAATACTGGGCTTAAGTAGATACTGATAGGAAAATCTGAAACATTCCTTATGCATTATGAATATACTAACAAAAAACTTACTTGATTGTCATTTTCATTATCTTTGATAACCAAATATCTCAATAAATTTAATGAAGCCATTATCCTGTTAAGTAAAAATATATAATTTGTTACTTACAGTACAGTTTTATAAAATCAACAGCAACTTCAATGAATAAAGTAAGCTAAAACCTAAGGTACATTTTTATAATTATGTTTGCTGTTAAGCATACAAATGTCCCTTGACCAACGCAGGGGTTGGGGTGCCGAACTATGCAGCCGAAAATCTGTGTGTAACTGTGTATTCCCTTTAACATATCTTTTGAAGTAGTAATAACTTATCATTCCTGTTCTCTAAGTTCACAAAATACAGCTGTAAAAACACTACTGTTTTCCCCCCGAGGAAGCCTTGTTATCCTTACTATTTGAGTATATCATCTGTTGTTTCCTGAATTTTAAGGTTCCTTATATAAATACTTACGACCATTTCTCAATAACCATTCTACAATAGCATAATGAAAGTGAAATTACATGTTCTATATGAAAAAAACATGATGTCCTAGAAAACAAAACAATAAAACCTAAACACAAACACTTTGCATGAGTTATACACATGAGATCCTTAGTTTTCAGTCACCAAGGCTGTAGATCCCTATGAGCTATCTGGGAATGCTGGGTTTGTTAAAGGCAAAAAATTATACTGTTGGTCATAAGTCTGGAAAGAAGGGTTTTTGATTTTGTTTTTATACAGTACCTAATTACTTATATATGAAAATCTTTAAATACTTCTATGAATTAACCACAGATCACATAAACTTAGTAATGATCGCCTCACCTATCTGAGTTTTGCAGTAGATCTGTTTCTGCGCCCTCTGGGAGAAAGAGGACCAAATCTAGAAGGGAAATTAGCTGTGGTCCTGTAAACCATTTGTTGTTATGTGTTCTCTGTAAAGCAAAAGAAAAACTGAGAAAGGCTTTAAATAGTAGCTTCATAAATATGTTTTCTAATACCTTGATACTATAAAAATAAACTATTACACGTTATATACACACATCTTTAATTTCCATTCTGTCATTTACTATTTCCAGACCCCTGGAACAAACTCTGCCAGTGTGTGAACACGGGCATTCTTTTTCTCTCTTTTCTAAATGCAATTACTGAGTATTCACAAACAGATTAGATTTCAGTTTCCATTAATATTTCAGAAGTGTACAGCAAAACAAAAAGAAGTCATGTTATCAGCACAAAGAATACAATGTAAATCTATAATTAGGAAAGTTTCAAAATTCAGGTTTTTAAAAAAGAAATAGAAATGAGAAAAAATATATACCCTAATGATAGAAATAGAAAAAAAATCCATAGGGTAAAAATCCATATTAATGTATCCACAAATAAATAAATACTACAGAAATAAAATAAATTGATAACCGATACCTTGGCTATGCTCTTACCTTTAATGATATGTCAATTTGATTTTTGATATTATGAATAACAAAGGCCTCCACACCCGAGTGATTACTTGTATTCAATAAGCACCTTGAAAGCAAAATAAAAATATATTTGAAATTATCCTTGACTGCATTTTAATAATGATACAGGTTTTACAAATTCAAATGGGTCACATTCTATTACTAGGTATACAAAAACCAGTGAAGACAATTAGCAAGATGTTAAACAACTATAAAGCTACCTATTATGGTTACTGCTCTAGCTAGCAAATTCCATTTTAACTGGATCAAATCAAATTTGAATCTTTTTATGCATATAGTTGCAATGATTTAATATGGCAAGGATGGGAACTAGTATAATCACATGAAAATTCCCCAAATTATTCCCTGTGAAAGTAGGCTAATCTGGTTAGACTAACTTAATTGCAAAGAAAGGAAAATCAATCTGAGGAATCTAGGTAGAGCAGAGCAGGTAAGACCTAAGCACAAAATTGAGATTTCATATACCTGTTCTGACTATCAATAGAAATGAAGAAAGATAGGATCAGGAGTATTCGTTCTGGCCATTCCCAAAGACGACTTAATACTTTAATGATGCCCAAATCTGTTTTTAACTAATTTTTATCACCTAAATGCCAACAAAGTAAGATCTGCAGGCCAAATCTAGCCTCCCGCTTGTTTTATTGGAACACACCTACCCTCACTACAAAGACGAAACTGAGCAGTTGCAACAGAGACTAGCCCGTAGCTACTATTTGGTCTTTTGTAACAACTTGGCTCTTCTTTAACTCAGAGTTACTTTTCTCCTCAAACAGCACTATTAATAAGCTCAACTATTAACTTAAAGCAAACAGCCTCTCAATGACTCCAGAGCCATTCATTTCAACTGTGGAAATGATTAAATTCAAAATGGAAATTATTGACATATGTAAAGTTCTAGCACAACCCTTAACAATCTGCTTAATCTTTTAAGTCTTTTTTAGTTTTACAGTATTTCAATTAACTGAAGAAAATACGTACCATTATTCATGTAGTATATATGTGTGGATATATGTATCCTAACACTTGATTAACCCTTCTCTATCCATCACAGAGGACGAATTTATTATAATACAGCTTCCAAGTAGAGCTGAATTGCATTTAAAACATACTGAAATACTATAACTGGAATAATTAAATGGCATTAATCTGGTTTTTAAATCAACCATACACTTCACAATTAACCATTCTTGATACATACCTAAATAACGTATATTTGCCTTGAGAATCCAACTTGTTAATATACAGCTGAAGCATAGCTAAACCCTTTTTCCTCTGAAATGGAAGAAATAATAGTTACATAAACTGAATAAAGATTAAATTGTTCATTAAAATTTGTCACTGTAACTCATTAGTCAAAACATTTACATACCAATGTCTCAACAGGGCAGAGCGTCATTACTTTGACTAAGCTCTGGAAATAAAAAGATTTTTAATTCAGATGTGAACAGCTCATTCTGACTTCAAAGAAACAAGTGTGTCATCAATGGTAGATACTAAAAATTCAGAGAAGTGAGGGCAGAAGATGTAAAAATGAAATAATTTTCCCCCAAACCTTTCATTCCACTATAGGTCCACAGAGAGCTAAGCACAGTCCCTTTTGTGATGCTGAGTGTGGTGCTGCCAAGTTGTGGGCCGAGAGGGGAATGCTAATTTTCAACTATGGGAAGAGTGGCCAAAAATGGTATCAAACATGCAGAACTATAATCCATCATGAAAAACATTTAGGCTTAATATACTAACAAAAGCCATGGTTTCTATTTATGCAGGGGAAGAGCAAGTCTCCAGGGAGACATCTAAGGATCTACCTGGCTAGACAGTACCAGACGAAATCTATCTTTAGGGAGAAAAACAAAATGTCTTTCTAGAAAGGACAATATATGCCTTGATGAAGCCTTAAGGACTTGAATTACAATAAAAGTAAAGGAGCTTAATTTTCCAACGCCTCTAGAGAAACAAAATGTTAAAGAAGAAAGTTTTATTTTCCATTAGAAGCAAATGCTGTCAACTATGGTAGCCACTCACCACATATAGCTAATTTAAGTTTAATTAATTTAAATTATGTGAAATTTAAAATTCAGCTCCTTAGTCACACTAGCCACATTTCGAGTGTTCAGTGTGGCTAGTGGCTCCCATACTGTATCACACAGGTAACAGGACACTTTCACACCACAGAGTTCTAGTGGTCAGCATGGCACTGAAGCTTTCAAAAGATATGGAGAACAAAGAGGGAGAAGAGTCTCAAAAGACCATTCCTTCACTTAGATTCAGAATAGGAAAGGGGTTATTTTTAAGATTAGAATCCACATTTTACTTACCTGAGGTACAGTCAGAAAACTCTTGATTTCTAAGTACTGGTGAAGTAGACTATTGTCTTCTATTCTCAACAAACCATTCTCCAACAGATCCTACAGATTAAAACATATGCAGAAATACATATATGGTAAAGTAACAGCTGTATTTGTTGGCATGACTATGAAATTAAATTATGATGGGTGAAAACAAATCTTACCAGTCCTTTGGACAAAACAGATTCTTCTGTTCTGGAAGAGAATATGAAAATTTACTGATGTGACTTTCTAAATTTCTTTAGATTGATTCTTTGTTTTAGGAAACAGAAACCAAAAAATTGAAATTTAAAGACTTGAAACATGTGTATCATTAAGGAGAAATTCTGTTAAAGAACTTAGTCAAAATTCTTACATTCGTGATCTTTTGATTTGGCTAATGACATCCAAAATCAGCTCACGCAAGGCCTGTTTCATGGTATCAAGACAACAGATCTTCAAACAGCAAGTGCTAAGAAGTGATTATACCCAATACAGTACTGTGTATTCCAGTTGATTAATCTGAAAACTCTTTTTAATTCTTTTTAAATAAAAAGACTAAATGGTTTTCATTTGTAATATTTTTAAAGGTTTATAATCAGTGTTAACTAAATATTTAGGATCAGCAAGAAAATATTATGTTAGGTTCAAGGTTCTTATTCTAACCATGCAAGGAGTTACAAGAGTTGTTTTTGGCTCAATGACTAAAGAGTTTGGAAATCTGAGGAATACAGAACTTAAGATTCAAGTCAATACATACTCTCATTGTATGACTATAACAGAAACTAAATAAAAAGATTTAAAATCATTAAGATATACAAATACAGTAAATTTAAGAGTTAATAACTACTTGTGCCAGGATACCCTTGGAAACTCCTGCCTTGTAGGCTGAGGCTTTGGACATTTGCCCTGTTAAAAATTTTCCTTCCCCTGGGAAGAGATGGGATTGATTCACTATCACTAGTGTTCCTACAGAGTACTGAAAGGCCCTGACTGACCTCAAGAGATAATTTATACACGTTATAGGAAGAGAAAACACAGCATAGAGGTTTGCAAAATTCTTAAAGTTACTTTGTAATTTTTTAAAAGACAAAGTCTTGCTTTTGAAAAAGGATGTTGAATGATATCAATGTCAATCTAAGTTTTAACAGGTGGATTCAAGACAGCTCCTTCAAATGCACAGGTTGTATCCATGAAGCAGAAACATGAATTAATTGTTTTTACTGACCACCCCTCCTTAGACAGAGGAGCTACAGGAGCTACAGGGGATTCGAGGTGTTTTAATTTACTAGCTTCTGAAATAAGGGAAGAAACCTTAGAAGTTGAAGACTGGAAATCCCCTTACATAAAAGAGATTTTGATGTGAAAAATTTTTGACTCACTTCCGTCTCTGTTGTACATATGTTCTTCATTGTTTTATAAAATAACCAATTAATTAATTAAGGCCTAGAAATTAGAAGGTAGTTGCCCCTGATCTTGACAAGGACTATTTTAGTACTATTACTTAATTCTGAGATGCCATGTAAATGATCTTACCTTTGCAAAAAGACTTCAATATGCCCCATATTAAATCGCAAAAGGTATGATGGGCTAAAATAGAAGAAAAATACACACATGCATGTATTTTTAGAAATTTGATATACATGAAGTTATGAGTTGAACTGTCTCCTTCAAAAAAAAAAAAATAGTGGAATCCTAACCTCCACCACCTCTATCTCAACATATGACCTTATTTAGAGATAAGGTCTTTTTTTTTTTTAATTGGGAAAGGAATGGGCAGGAGCAGAGCAGGAACCCCCTACCCTGCAGGTAATCAAGTTAAACTGAGATAATTAGTGTGAGTCCTAATCCAACACGAATGGTATGCTCATGAAATAAAAAAAGGAAATGCTGACAGGGATATGCATACAGGGAGGGCACCCTATGAACACAAAAGCAGAGGAATGAGTGTTGCATCTACAAGCCAAGGAACATCAAGGATTGCCGGCAAACCATCAGAAGTGAGGCCAAGAGGCATGTAACAGATTCTCCCTCACAGAGCTTAGAAGGAACCAATCCTGTTCTCGACCTCAAACTTCTAGCCTCCAGAACTGTGAAACAGTACATTTTTGTTACTTCAAGCTACCCAGTTAGTGGCGCTTTGTTACGGTGGCCCCAGCAAACTCATGTACATATTGAAGTCACTCTAGTGGTACAGCGTGCTGAAAAGTACAGGCTCTGGGTCAGACGGAACTGTTTAAATTCCACCGATCCCACTAATTGGTTGTGTGGTCTTGGGTGGTGTCTTAACTTGTTTAAGTCTGTTATTCTCCTCTATAAAATGAGATAATGCTCTTTTTCATAGGGTTATTCACATTAGGTAGTGCATAAAACCTGTTAGCATAGTGTTTAATACATGGTAAGCACACGAGTGCTAGCCATTACTGTAAAATTTACGTACAAACGTATCCCAGGTATTTCTTACATAAACATACAAATGTACACAAAGGAATACACTCAAGGCCTACAAGACATATACATAATCCTTACTAAGGACCTTAACACCCAAAAGGTATTATATTATAAAAATTATATATTTATTTTTAAAAAATTGTGATAGACTTTATGGGAAAAGGAAAAGGTCCAGTTAATATTAACAGGAAGATCCAACCTAAACAGGGTGGTGAAAGGCAGCTTTTCCCTCAGAAAGTGACATTTAAGGATAAAGATGGTTCTAAGCATATACAAAGGTCCTACAGCGAGGAAAGTTCATGACATATGAGAACAAGAAATCAAAAGAAGGTCTGTTACTGGAGCATAATAAACAAGAAAAAAGGTGGTAGGAGTGAACCAGACCAACCAAACATGAGGTTATTCATAAGCTTGTCTCCTGTGAAGGCACTGAGACTTCACTCCCAGAGCAGTAAGAAGCCACTGGAGGGTTCTCGTTAAGGGACTGATGAATACCCACTCAGGATTACATGAGGAATCCAGTGAAAAGAGGATGGGACTCAGGCTACCCCGTGGGTAACTGGCCAGTCCCTCCCTTTCAGTACGGGGTGGTCCCAACACCTTCAACACCACACCCAATTTAACACTTTCTCTCTCTTGTCTCTGTCATTCCCTCATGTCTGTGTCAACACCACCCCAACCCCTTTTCAACACTTGATTACTGGCTTCAATGAATTACAGGCAGTATTACTTAAAATAAAGAGTGCTTTTGTTTATACTTCATTTAAAATATATTAGTATGGTAATGAACATATACTGGGTTAGATAAATGAGCTTGATGATACTCCCTTTACATACGTGAATAAACCAAACACTACCTCCTACCTTAACACCATTGGCAGCTGATCAATGCTGATGCCCTGTACAAATACTAGATATGCCAGAGAAGCCAGAGAGTCTGCTAATTGTTTGTCTTCTTCTTCCTCAAATTCAAGATAATCCCAAGTCCTCTTTTTCCTTCCATGATTAAAAATCACTTTGGGGAAAGGGTATCCAATTGCTGATAAAAACCCCTGTGAAACGGATAAAAAAAGGAAGCTGTAGCAGAAAGACTCTGGTGTGCTCCTCCATGTTCACACCCTGTATAATCCCCTCCCCTTGAGTGTGGGTGGGACTTGTGAAAGTTGCTTTTAACCAAAAGAACATGCAAGATGCTTCCCACGATTAGATTATGTTACATGAGAGAAGAGCAGTAATTTTTGCAGATGATTAAGGTCCCAAGTCAGTTGAGTCTGAGTTACTGAAAAGGGAGATGATTTTTGGTGGGCCTGCCTTAATCAGGTAGGTTTTAAAAAGAGGGTCCAGGGAGGGCCTGGACCCCACCAGTGCTGGCTTTAAATAACTAAGCTGCTATGTCATGAGAGAGCCTATGGAGAAGGCTGTGTGGCAAGGAACTACAGGCAGCCTCTAGGAGCTGAAAGTGGTCCCTGGCCAACAGTCAGCAAGAAAATGGGGACTTTCAACTCTGTAGCTTCAAGAAAACAAATTGTGCCTACAACCTGAAAGAACTGAGTAGGAAGATGAAAAAGTTCTGGAGATGGATGGTGGTGATGGTTGCAGAGCAATGTGAATGTACTTAATGACGCTGAACTGTATACGTAACAACAGTTAAAATGGTAAATTGTGTCATGTATATTTTATCACAGTTTTTTTAATCAAGGTGCTTCAGAGATTTCTGGGAGCAATCTACATATGTGAGATACACAACTATCATGAAATGACAGGTAATGACTCAGGTGAAGAATACTCGACTGCAATGCTCCAACGACGACTGTCCACCTAGGTACAGAGTGGGCAGGAGGACACTGCTCAGTGGCGGCAAAGGTTAAGGAAACATTGCCGGTATCTCAGATGCTATGGACTCTTGAGACAAAAGAGAGAGAAGCATTCCTGCATAAGTGGATAAGACTACAGTTTTATCTTTTCTTTTATGAAGGAAAGAAAAAGAGAAAAAAAGAGACTCAAAGTATAGCGTCACTCCTATGCCTCTTATTCTATTTCTACTTTTGGTATACTAGAAAGCACCTGACCTGCAGAATCCAGTGGAGTTTATTTGAGTTTTGGCTCCACCACTTAGTAGCTGTGAGACACAGGATGAGCTACCTAACTTCTCTCAGTATGTGTATGTAGAAAATGACAGAAGCTTCTTAATATTTGACATATTAAGAAGCTTCATAAAAAAAAGTACAAGAAAGTTAAGGTCACAATAAACTACTACACAGAAATCAAAAAGGGATGACATAGTGAACACACAATGCAATATACAAATTGTATTATTATAGAACTGTACACTTGAAACCTATATTATTTTATAAACCAATGTCACCCTAATAAATTCAATTAAAAGTTAAAAGTAAAAGGGAATAATCAAAATGGCTAAATCACAATGAATACCTTCTGATTTATTAACTTATTTATTCAGTAAATGCTTGAGTACTACACAGTGTGCCAGACACAGTTAGAAATTATAAAACCAAATAAAACTTTAAAACCTGCTGATTCCAGATGGCTTCATAAGTAAGTCATTTCAGAATACAAAAAGGAAGAATGGAAAATCACCCTCAGTCACAAGCAACTGCTATTCATCGGCGAGATGCTAAATATATATACTGCTATACTGATTTTCAAAGCCATACATTCTTGTTATAATTGTAACACCAAAAGTTTCCCATGCTCGGATTCCAAATATCCTCTTAATCGTGAAGCTCCGTTTCTTCATTCAGCCAATGCGGTTGGTTTGATGTGGTTTTTTCCCCCCCAGAGGAAAGTTCCCCTGAATAGGTTTAAAAATCATCCTATTTACCCAGATTCTGCAGTGCTGCTCTAAACCAGGGCCTTCACTATCCACACACCATCCGGCAGTCTTGCTCAGACCCAGGATATACCTGCCACTGTACAGTTTTTCATGGCAGCCTCTGCCCTTTCAGAAATGTTTCTAGGCTGCAGCCTGTCAGACATTCCAACAGTTCTCTATCAAAATAACTTGTGCCAAGGGAGGGATGGCTGAGGCCGTCAAACTCCAGCATGCCACAGTCAGGTGAGTATAAAACACAAGGCACCTCCTCACTTCATCTCTTACCCTGATTTCACCTGTAATTCTTGATCGCTCTGCTCTTCCTTACTGCTGGCTCTTTCTATTTGTAATGCTCCTTCCTTCCACTGTGATCTTAGAAACTCTCCCCCACAGCTTCGACCTCTGCACAAGATGCTTGCTCTATCTCACTAACTGAATTACATCTGACTGATTTCTGGTGGGAGCTGCTCGGTACTCTCGTACCTCTTACATCGCACAGCCAGGAAGGCAGCAGTGGGGAAGGGTGGTGTGGGTAGAGGCTTAGTATTATTTTGGTTCTTCCAGCACTCTCAAAG
>PVKM010035731.1:0-15061 GCA_004027735.1 Carollia perspicillata | reverse complement strand
GCCCCTTACCCATGTGGACAGAAATTTAGGAGGCATATCTCAGGAGCAAGGAGTCTCAGCCCCATACCACCCCCACAGCCCAGGATTCCAGTGCCAGGAAGATAAGTCCCCACAACTTCTGGCTGTGAAAACCAGTGGGGATTGAGTTGGTGGAGGAGACAGCTGGAGGCCTAAGCAGTTCCTCTTGGGGAACCCACACATGGAAGGACTCACCTACTCAGGCTCCCTCTGAGATCCAGCACCACTGACGTGGACACCAGCCCGCAGTGTCCACAGCATTATGGATGAGATACGAGACAAATTCACGTGGACTACTGAGTCCTGTGGAGCAAAAAGGATGGCACGGCTACTCTCTGAAGGGGAGAGTGCCTCAGAGTGGCCTAGCCACTCTTCTCAAGAGGAGAGCGCAACACCCTTGCCTTGACAAGCTTTTATTGGGTTCATTTTGCACAGGAGTACAGGTAAAGTTCATTAATCATTGTCAGGCAGTTAAGAATCAAACAATAGGTAGCATACAAAGAACTACAAGGGCTTATTCTGAGTCAGGGTCTGTTAGCTAAAAGGCCACAAAACTTTGGAAAACAAACTCATTTCCTGCTTGGACTCTTATCATTTAATTGAGAGCATTTTAGCAGAGCAGGTTTCACAGGATTTTATGTATTCTTTCTCAAGCCTGATCACCTGGGGAACCCACCTTTTTCAGCACAGGGCTGCACTGCCCTCTGTCATTGTTTCAGGCTTAGATCAGGCAGGGGAAGTAAGGCAGCCAAGAGATTAGGAGACTTCTCTCAGACAGAATGAGGACTCAGGCTATGTCAAAGCTGAGAGGCGAGGGTCCATCACCCCTTTTTGCTATAGCCCCCCAGATCCTTCCCTGAGGGCTCCCCATGACCATGCCTGTCTTAGGTCATTCCTGCCTTGAGGAATCTTACTCATCATTGCTAACCAAGCAAGCATTGGGGGCCAGGCAGGGTGAAGTAAAAGTAGTAGAGGCGGTGCCCCCACCAGGGAGATAAGCTTTGTCTCCTTAGTGGATTATGGTCCAAAGGTCCCTCAGTCAGCCTTAGCCATGGGGGGTTTACAGCTTCTGAAACCAGGCAGGGAAGTTCCCAACAAACCATAATGACAGCTATATACAGAGGTGGTATATGTGGAGAGACTGCAGGGTTTGGCATCAAGGCGAGCAGAGGCCATTGTCCTTTGCTGAGCCCTCCTCTCCACAGAGCTGGGAGGCTGATGCCATATCTGAGACTCCGTCAACCTGGCTAACCCCGTGTGACTCACCGTGGAGATCCACAGAGGCTCTAACCCACCCAATTTATGGGCCCACTCAAGCTGCTTTTCCATAAGAATGGCTTCTCTTGGCTCCCAAATCCTGTCAAACAAGCAGCAGCTGGCTTCAGTGAGCCCTATCAGCAGCCAGATTAGACTCACAGCTTGGCTTCATCTGGGAATCTCCAAATTCAGCACAAATAACAGCATTACTTTGTAGTTCATGCAGTGTGCTCCAGGCAAAACACAGGTGGGGGCTGATCTTGGGCTGCACCACCTGGGAAACCCCAGGGCCAGTGCACCCAGTAGATAGCTACAGACCACTTCAGAGTACCACCACCCTCCCCTTGCATAGCTGATCCTCCATGGGGGGTGGTCAGTGGTAAGAGACAGTCTGTGCACCTGACTGGCCTGAGTAAATCCCTCCCATTGATCTGCCAACAGCAACCAAGGCTCAACTACAAGAGGAGGGTAACCGCAGAACATACAAATGGTGCGACTTGAGTACCCAACTTGGGTGTTAAAGGAGGCTGTACCACTGGACCCTACAAGACACCTACTTACTATATTAGGCCACACAACCTCCAAGATATGAAGTCAAAGCACCTCTACCTAATTCATAGAAGCAAACGCAGGGAGGCTGCCAAAATGAGGAGTCAAAGAAACATGACCCAAATGAAAGAACAGATCAAAACTACAGCAAAAGAGCTAAACAAAAGGGAGATAAACAATCTATCAGATGCAAAAGTAAAAACTCTGTTTATAAGGATATTTAAGGAAATTAGCAAGGACCTCAGCAGCATAAGAAAGACCCAGTCAGAAACAAGTATGCACTAATTAAAATAAAGAACAATTTATAGGGAAACAACAGTAAAAAGGATGAAGCCAAAAATCAAATCAATGATTCTGGAACAAAAGAAGGCAAAAACAACCACTAAGAACAACAAGAAGAAAAAAGAACCCCGCCCCCCCCCCGCCAAAATGAGAATAGTATAAATAGCCTCTGGGACAACTTTAAGAGGTCCAACATTCACCTCACAGGAGTGCCAGAAGGAGAAAAGAAAGAACAAGAAATTGGAAATCTATCTGAAAAAATAGTGAAAGAAAACGTTCCTAATTTGATAAAGGAAATAGACATGCAAGTCCAGGGAGCGCAGAGAGTCCCAATTATGATTAATGCAAGGAGGCCCACTGCAAGACACATTATTATTAAAAGGCCAAGGTGAAAGAGAGACTCTTAAAAGCAAGACAAAAGAAGTTAGTTACTGGAAGGTTGCTAGATGGGATGGGGGAGGGGGAGAATGGGTGAAGAGGTGAAGGGATTAAGAAGTACAAGAAGTAGTTACAGAATAGCCATGGGGATTTAAAGTACAATTTAGGAAATGGAGTAGTCAAAGAACTTATACATATGACCCATGGACATGAACAATGGTGGAGGGATTGCCTGAGGGAGTAGGGGGCACTGGGTGGAGAGGACCAAAGCATAGAAAAATAAGGACAATTGTAATAGCATAATCAATGAAATATAATTTTTAAAAAACATCAAAGCAGAAATAAATAATGAAGAGGCTAAAAAAATTCAAAAGATCAATGAATCCAAGAGATGAGTCTTTGAAAAGATGAGCAAAATTGATGAACCTTTTACTAGATGCATCAACAAAAAAGAGAAAGGACTGAAATTAATAAAATCAAAAACAAAGGAGAAGTAACCACTGTTACCACAGAAATACAGAGGACTGTAAGAAAACACAGTGAACGACTATATGTCAAGAAATTGGACAGCCTGGGCGAGAATACATTTCTAGAAACATACAATTCAGTCCAACACTGAATCTGGGAGAAGCAGAAAACCTAAATGGACTGCTAACAACTAATGGAATTGAAGTAGTAATCAAAAAACTCCCAGCACCCAAAAAAAAAAAAAAAAGCCCTGGTTCAGATGGCTTTACAGGTGAATTTTACAAAATATTCAAAGGAGAACTAACACCTCTCCTTCTCTAAATATTCCAAAAAATTCAAGAAGAGGTAAGACTACAAAGGTCTTTTGATGAGGTCAGTATTTTTCTAATTCCAAAACTAGGTAAAGATACAACAAAGAAAGAAAATTATAGGCCAATATCCCTGATGAACTTAAATGCTGGAATTCTCAACAATATATTAGCAATCTGGATACAGTAATACATTAAAAAGATCATACACCATGATCAAGTGAGATTTAACCCAAGGATGCAAGGTTGGTACGATATTCACAAATCAATAAATGTGATACATCACATAAACAAAATGAAGTACAAGATATGACACAATCAAATCAATAGATGCAGAAAAAGCATTCAATAAAATCCAGTACACATTTATGATTAAAAACACCCAGCAGAGCAGGAATAGAGGGAACAGACCTCAATATAATAAAAGCCATAAATGAAAACTTACAGCCAACATCATACTCACTGGGCAAAAACTAAAAGCATTTCCCTTAACATCATGAACTAGAAAGAAGTGTCTGCATTCACCAGCCTTATTCAACATAGTACTGGAAGTCCTAGCCACAGTGACCAGACAAGCAGAAAAATAAAAGGCATCCAAATGAGAAAGAAGGAAGTGAAACAGTGTTCGCAGGTGACATGCTATTGTACTTTGAAAACTCTACACGCTCCACCAAAAAAACTACTAGACCTAGTAATTGAATTAGCAAAGCAGTGGGATACAAAGTCAATACTCAGAAGTTGATAGTATTTTTATACACCAATAATGAACTATCAGAAAGAAAAACCATGAAAATAATCCCATTTATTACTACAGCAACAACAAAAATAAGTACTTAGGAATAAATTTAACCAACATGGGAAAGGACCTGTACTCGGAAAACTGTAGGACACTGAAGAAAGAAATTGAGGAAGATACAAATAAATGAAAGCATAGGCCATGTTCATGGATTGGAAGAATTAATATCATTAAAATGTCCATACTATCCAAAGCAATCTGTAGATTCAACCCAATTCCTAATAAAATACCAATAGCATATTTCACAGATCTAGAACAAATACTCCAAAAATGTATATGGAACCAAAAGACCTTGAATAGCCTTAGCAATCTTGAGAAAGAAGAAGTTGGAGGGATCACAATACCTGGTATCAAGCTACGCTATAAGGCAGGGGTTCACACACTGGTACTAGTCCATGGCCTGTTAGGAACCAGGTCATGAGCAAATCTCACCTGAGCTCCAACTCCTGCCCTCCACCCATCCTGCCAATACATGGGACCAAAAAGGTTGAGGACTGCTGCTACAAGGCCACTATAATCAAAACAGTCTGGTACTGGCATAAGAACAGACACATAGGTCAATGGAACAGAATAGAGAGCCCAGAAATAAACCTATGTCTCTACAGTCAATTAATATTTGACAAAGGGGCAAGAGCATACAATAGAGTAAAGACAGTCTCTTGAATAAATGGTGTTGGGAGAACTATACTGGTACATGCAAACAAAATAAAACTAGACCAGCATCCTACACCATACACCACAAACTCAAATGTATAAAAGACTTAATTATAAGTCATAATCCCATAAAATTCCTAGAGGAAAACATAGGCACTAAAATTTCAGATAATATTGCTATTCATATAGCAATATTTTTGCCACTGTGTCTCCTCAGGCAAGAGAAACAAAGGAAAAAGTAAACAAATGGGACTACATCAAATTAAAAAGCTCCTGCACAGCTAAAGAAACCAACATCAAAATGAAAAGGAAACCCACTGAATGGGAGAACATATTTGCCAACAATCAGACAAGGGTTTAACCTCCAAATTATATGAAGAACTTATATGACTCAACACCAGGAAGACAAAAAATCCAATTTAAAAATAGGCAAAAGACCTGAATAGACACTTCTCCAAGGAGGACATACAGATGGCTCATACATATGTGAAAATATGCTCAACATCACTAGCCATCAGAGACACAAGTTAAAACCACAGTGAGATATCACCTCACAGATGATGGTCAGAAAAGTCATCATTAATAAATCAACAAACAACAAGCACTGGTGAGGGTGTGGAGAAAAGGGAACGCTAGTGCACTGTTAATACGAATGCAGAGGGTGCAACCACTGCAACACAGTTTGGAATTTCCTCGAAAACTTAAATGTGGAACTTCCTTTTGACCCAGAGATTCCACTGCTGAGAGTATATCTTAAGAATTCCTAGTCACCAATTCAGAAGAATATAAGTGCCTTTGTGTTCATAGCAGCATTGTTTACAATGGCCAAGATTTGGAAACATGCTCAGTGTCCATCATTAGATGAATGGATGAAAATGCTGTGGTATATTCACACAGTGGAACACAATGCAGCAGTAAAAATGAAGGAATCCTTACCCTTTGCAACAGTGTGGATGGAATTGGAGACTATTATGGTAAGTCAAATAAGCTTGTTGATGAAAGACAAATACTATATGATCTCAGTTATAAGCGATGTCTAATGAACAACACAATGTGTAAAATGGAAACAGGGGCATAGGAACACGGATCACATCGACAGCTGTAAGAGGGGAGGCAGGAGGTGGGGACTGGTTGAAAGAAGCTAAAGGGATTAGTCAAAGACCATATATACATGATTCATGGACATGGACCCTGTACCCTCCCTCCCACAAGCATTCCTGCTCCCCTTAGTTCATGTCCATAGGTAGTAGATGTAAGTTCTTTGGCTTCTCCATTTCCTATACTATTCTTAACTCCCCCTGTTTTGTACCTGCTATTTATGTTTCTTATACCCTGTACCCTTTCTGTCATTCTTCCATCCTCCCCACACTGATAACCATCCATGTCACTTCCATTTCTCTGATTCCGTTGCTGTTCTCATTGTTTTTGTTTTTTAGGTTCAGTTGTTGATAGTTGTGAGTTTGTTGTCATTTTTTAAAATTTTTTAAATATTTTATTTATTTTTAGAGAGGGAACGGGAAGGAGAAAGAGTGGGAGAGAAACATCAATGTGTGGTTGCCTCTCATGTGTCCCCCACTGGGGACCTGGCCTGCAACCCAGGCATGTGCCCTGACTGGGAATCGAACCAGCAACCCTTTGCTTCACAGGCCCGTGCTCAATCCACTGAGCTACACCAGCCAGGGCTATTGTCATTTTAATGTTCATGGTTTTGATCAGCTTCTTTTTCTTAGATAAGTCCTTTTAACATTTCATATAATACAGACTTGGTGACAATAAACTCCTTTAACTTGACTGTATCTGGGAAGAACTTTATCGGTCTTCCATTCTAAATGAGAGCTTTGCCACATAGAGTAATCTTGGATGTAGGTGCTTGCCTTTCATGACTTGGAATACTTCTTTCCAGCCCCTTCTTGCCTGTAAGGTCTCTTTTCAGAAATCAGCTGACAGTCTTATGGGAACTCCTTTGTAGGTAACTGTCTCTTTTTTTCTTGCTGCTTTTAAGATTCTCTCCTTATCTTTAATCTTGGCTAAGGCAATTATGATGTGCCTTGGTGTGTTCCTCCTTGGGTCCAACTTCTTTGGGACTCTCTGAGCTTCCTGGACTTTCTGAAAGACTATTTCTTTTGCCAGATTGGGGAAGTTTTCCTTCATTGTTTTTTCAAATAAGTTGTCAATGTCTTCTTTTTTCTCTTCTCTTTCTGGCACCCCTATGATTTGAATGTTGGAATGTTGAAAGTTGTCCTGGAGATTCCTAAGCCTTTCCTTGTTTTTCAAAATTCTTGTTTCTTCATTCTGTTCTGGCTGAATGTTTATTTCTTCCTTCTGTTCCAAATCATTAATATGAATCCCTGTTAGCTTCCTATCACTGTTGGTTCCTTGTACATTTTTCTTTATTTCACTTTGCATAGCCTTCACTTTTCCCTCTATTTTGTGTCCATACTCAACCATTTTTGTGAGCATCCTGATTACCAGTGCTTTGAATTCTGCATTTGACAGGTTGGCTATCTCTTCATCTCTTAGCTCTGTTTTTGGAGCTTTGGTCTGTTCTTTCATTTGGGCTATACTTTTTTTGTCTCAGCATGCGTGTTACATAATTAGGGGCAGAGCTTATGGTATTTGTCAGGGCAGGGCTACCTCTGTTGCTGTGTTGTGGCACCGCATTCAGGGTGGGAGGGGTATGAGAGGGAACAATGCCACTCGCTGGGCTCTTGGTCAGCTTTCAGTCACTCCCTCGACCACCCATAAGCAAATTGGCCCTTCTGGTGCTGATTCCAGGGTGGGTGAGCTTGTGTACATTCTAGGACCCTGTGGGTCTCTCCAACGATTTCTCCTGTGAATCTAGGAGTTTCTCCCACCACTACAACCCCCATGGGTTTTTTCAGTCACAGGTTTTGAGGCTTTATTTCACCACACTGGAACCCTGGGTTGAATAGTCTGTCTCCATCCTCAGTTGTTTTTCCCAGTGTATCCACATGTGAATGTGGGACCACTAGCTGCCAACTGTCCCTACCTATTCTAGCTGAAGCCTTGCCATACGTCCTCTCCACCCCAGCTGCCTACCTCTGCCCTTCCTACCCACCTGAATGAATATTTCTTCTTTAACTCTTTGTTTGTCGGACTTGTATACAGTAAAATTTTCTGGCAGTTCTAGTTATTTTTTGTTTTCAAATTTGTTGTTGTCCTTCTTTTGGTAGTGGGAGGAGGAAAAGTGTACCTACATATGCCTCCATCTCGGCCGGAAGTTCAAAATATTTAAATTTATAATGAAGTTGTTCTTAACAACAGGAAGAAAGAACCTGGTACCTCTATCATTAGTACAGTCGGTTATTATTAAAATATAAGGATTCCATTGAATTAGAACCTCTCGTTTTTGACCAACTACAGTTGAAATGCATTATTATTTTATATTAGTTTTAGGCGTAGAGCATAGTGGTTAGATATTTATGATATATAATTTATAATGTGATCCCCATGATAAGCCTAATACCCATATGCTACCATAAATACTTCCCTTTCCTGTCTGAAATACAGAAATGAGTTTAAATAACATTGTAATAACTACATATTACTATTACTATATAGTGGGGATTCCTTCTTTTGTCCCAGTGACATGGAAGGCTGCTGCAAACCCAGGCATCCTCTTAAAGGGTCAGCATACAAACTCTCACTCACAGGTGCTCATGTTGGGCTCCCAAGGAGAGACAGTGGCTTGGGGAGCATCAACGTCATGCAGGGAGAAACCGAACTGTATGGCTTCAGGGCAAGGGTTGGAGGAACATCTGCCAATGTTCCTGGGTGGAGCCATCCTCTCTAGTAATATACATTCAACACAATCAAAAAACCAATGGCATTTTTCACAGAACTAGAACAAACAATCCTAAAAATTATATGTAACCTGAAAAGACCCAAAATAGCCACAGCAATCTTAAGAAAAAAGAGTGAAATGGAAGGTATCACACTGCCTTGTGTCAGACTACACAATAAGACCATAGTAATCAAACCAGCGTGGTACTGGCATAAAAACAAACATACAAACCAAATGGAATGGAAGAATAGAGAGTCCAGAAATAAACCCATGCCTAGTATTCAATTAATATATACAAAGGAGGCAAGAACATGCAAAGGGGTAAAGACAGTCTATTCAACAAATAGTGTTGGGAAAAATGTAGAGATACATGCAAAAAAATGAAACTAGACCACCTTCTCACACCATACACAAGAATAAACTGAAAACTGATTAAAGTTTGAATAGAAGATCCTAAACCATAAAACTTCCAGAAGAAAACATAAGCAGTATAGACTGACATTGCTCTTAGTAATATTTTTTCTGTCATATCTCCTTGGGCAAGGGAAACAAAAGAAAAAATAAACAAATGGGATTCCATCATGCTAAAAAGTGTTTTGCATGGCAAAAGAAACCATCAACAAAATGAAAAGCCAACCTACTGAATAAGAGAAGATATTTGCCAATAATATATACAAAATTCATAAACAACTCTTACAACCCAACACCAAATGACAAACAATCCAACTTAAAAATGGGCAGAACACCTATAACAGATATGTCTCCAAAGAGGACATGCAGATGTCCAACAAACAAATGAGGAGATGCTCAATGTCACTAATCATCAGAGAAATGTAAATTAAAACCACAATGAGATATCACCTTGCTCCTGGCAGAATGCCTACCATCAATAAATCAACAAACTGTAAGTGTCGGCAAGGTTTGGAAAAGGGCAACCCTCGTGCACTGTTGGTGGATTGTAAACTGCTGCAGCCACTATGAAAACAGTATGGAGCTTCCTAGAAAATTTTAAAGTAGAACTACCCCATAGCCCAGCAATTCTACTTCTAGGTATTTATCCAAATAAATCCAAAACACTAATTGAAAAGTTATATGAACCACTAGGTTCATTGCAGCATTATTTACAACAGCCAACATATGGAAGAAATCCAAGTGAATAAAAAAAAAAACACTGGTACCTATATACAACAGAATGTTACTCAGATACAAAAATAATGAAATTTTGCCATTTACAACACTATGGATGGGTCCAGGTAGAAGGTATTATGCTAAGTGAACTAAGTCAGACAGAGATAGGTAAGCACCATACGATTTCACTTATATGTGAAATCTAAATAAACAAAATAAATGAACAAACAAAACAGAAACAGATTCATATATACAATGAAGAAAGTGAGAATTGCCACATGGAAGTGGTGGGGGAATGGGTAAAAAAGTTGAAGGGAGTGAGAAATTATAAAATAGTCATAAAGATGTCAAGTAGGACATAAGGAAGATAACCAATAATACTATAAATAATAATTATGTATGGTGCCCAGTGGGTACTAGAATTATCAGGGAATCACTTCCTACAGTACACAATTGTCTAACCACTATGCTGTACGCCTGAAGCAAATATCAAATAAAATAAAAGAAGTAGTTAAAATGTAATCAGTTATTTACATTTGGAATCTTGGCTACACAGTAAAAGTGAAATATGCTTTGGCAGTGAGTATCATGGGTAGTTTGTAATTTAGGCTACCTTCAGTTTTCCCCAGGAAAGTAATAGAAAGTATAAGCCTTGAAGGATGAGTAAGAGTTAACTACTGTGTGGTAGGCAACATTTCCCAGTGTTAAAAAAATAATGGCTCCCAAGGGAAGGGCCTGGCTCATTTGGCCAGAGTGGTTGGTCTGTACTGACAGAGATTATGGCTGTAATGAGGCTAGTGCAATGGAAAGGGGCTCAATGACAGACTATGTTAAAGATGTTAGACTTTACCCTAAGTTACCTCAGTATTTAAAGCTAGAGAATAAGTTGACCAGAGCAGGCACAGAAAACTCATTAGAATAACTGCTCTTGAAGTGTGCTCTGTGAGCTTCCAGGGGCCCCTAGGAACTTTAAGGGGACCCATGAGGTCAAAATTACTTTTACAATAATGTCAAGACATTATTTGCCTTTTTAACCACATTAACAGCTTGCACTGAAGGTGTAAAAACGATGCTGGATAAAACTACTGGTGCTTATGTCAGCCAAGGCAGTAGCATAAAAACAGACTGGTAATTACCGTATTTTTCACTATATTATACCTGAAGTTAAAGAAGCCAGTTTCACCTAAGAATGCAATTATAATTTCACTGCATCTTAACTTTGAATACACATCCTTTTCATATTCTCTGGGAGAGTCTTTTTCATGTCCTGTGTGAGGAGCCCTTTTGCAGCATGATGATGGTTGCGAGAAGCTACACCATCGTTTGACTTGTAAGCTAAAATGGCCACTCTTTTCGCAGAAGCCATTTTTACTTGACAAAATGACAGACAAACTATGGTCATTAAAAACTGGGATTTGACAGACATTTTCTCACGGTATTTATGAAATGAAACTGTCACTTCAAGAAAAACATTTGTTACACATTGCAACAGTTGAGTTCACAACAGAACATTAGAATTTTGGAAAACCTACCACTGTGAACTTGACAACTTCACAATACTTAAAGATTTTCGTGATGACAGCAATGGTGATATTAACGAATGAATTACTTGATTATATAAATTAAAACATACATAGATTTGTACAATCTGAATATCGCAGTGAAGCAATATTTTCCAAATGATCGATGCATATAGGATAAAATCGCACATGTGTAAAAGAGAATTATTCAAAGGATAGTCACGCTGACAGATTTTTATGTTGCAGAAGTTTAAGAGTTCACTGTTCTAGGCTGGTCCAATGGTAGCAGATTATCAGAACTCAACTAAAAGTTCACTGTTCGAGTTTTAGACTCCACATTGCAACTAATGCTTAAGAAACTATCACTTACTGAGCTCTGGTGTGATAGATGTTGCATTATATAAATATATTTTCTAATATCAGATCATCTTGATTTTTCTAAGGTATTCTTAATCATGATGAATTGTTTTATTAGTGTGATTTTTAAATTCTGTCACAGTGGAAAGCGTGTGAAATTGGGAAAATACTGATGGGGTTTGAATCCCAGCTGTGCTACTCAATAGCTCCGTGGTCTGTTGTTTTTGCACATAGTAGGTACTCGATGAGTGAGAGTTGTTATCACCTAAGGACATGCAGTGGAGAATAATCTGCTGTATAAGAGTTTGGTAAGTTTGCTGAAAAGATTAAAAAATGCTTTCTATAAAGTGCTCAGTGCAGTTTCTGTTACAGAGAGAACACTCAATGAAGGTTAGCTTTTCTTACAGGTTTCAATGTTATTTAGAAATCAAACTGATTTTAATGCATGAGTCCAGTCTATTTTCAATTTGTGTGTTTGATAATCCTATGAGTTTAACTTGGTGTATAACTTTGACTGCTTCTGCAAATTTTAAGAATAGTGTTTTAATTTCCATCACTTTCTAAATTTGTCATTTTCTGTTTTCTCTCAGACTTGACTATAATTTGTCATTATGGTTTTAAAAATCTAAATAATGGTTTAAAATTTGTTTTAAACTAATTTAGGCATTGTTATCTGAGCATACAACTTATCCTATCTTTTTCCTTTGGAGGAAGTTTCTTTGTAGTCTAGTGTATGATAATTTTTGTGAATGATTTATACATATTTGCATGAGATTATATTTCCTGTTCTAGGTCATAGTGCCCCAGAGTCTGAGTTTCTCATTTACTCTTTGAAGGTATATTTCCCAATTCTTCTTGTTCTTATTGTTATCTACATTATTTTTATAGACGAAGAGCACTGTGCTACAATTTCAATGCTAACATCAAGTTTCTGGTCACATTTCTTTATAATGCTAAAGATTGTGCTTAATGCTTTATACTACTTGAACATTAGCTCCATGTCTTTTATAATGTAATAATAGATTCTACTTGTCTCCTGTGGATATTTTCCCTCTTTCTCAAATGTAACCCATTTTCAGTGAATTCTTATAGATGCCAATGTTGACATTGATGCTGCCACCTCTAATGACTTTCCTCCATTGTGTTTTCTTGCTTTGTTTTTGCCCATCTTTTCTGTTACTGTTTTAGTATTAAGTTTTTACTATTATTTGATTTTAGGCTTTTCTCCCCATGCAAAAGAATCATGGTGTTCCTGTTTAAAACCAATCAAGAGTTTTTTTTTCTTTTATTAAATTACTACATTTATTATCTTAATCTCTTTATATTTGGTTCTTAAATTCATTGGTTATGCTTCACTGTTTGCATTACTTTTTATATTTGACACTTGTCACACTCCCTCCAACTCCGCAGTTGTCATTACAGATGACTTCTTTTAAAGCAATTTAAAGTTTTCTTAATTTTTGAATGAGAAATTGCATAATGCTTTAAAAACAATTTTAAACTAATTTTAACTGACTATCATTTGCTACCAGCTGTTAATGGGACTGTTTCTTTTTAGTCAGCATAGTTAAGCGTGCATAAGAAACAAAACAAATAGATATGCATGTGAATTTGTGTTCGTGTATAAGCAGATGAGAAGGTCTAAAAAGTTTTTGAATAGAAGTTGAGTCCATACTATAGAAAAGAAAAATATATTAATTTTGGATGCTCTTATAATAACAGAAAGTTGAATGCAGTATGCTAAATTAGTGCCATATATTCCAAATCTCAACATCAAAAATTCTTTAGGAGTCGTGTGGTCAAATAAGATGGCAATCAATTTGAATTTAACAATTGTCATTTTAAGATAAAGCAGGGCTGTCAAACTCATTTTCACCAGGGGCCACATTAGCCTCTGTTGGGTTCAAAGGGCTGAATGTAATTTTAGAACTTTATAAATGTATCTACTCCTTAACTAGGGGCACGGAGCTCTGCCGCTGGGTAGAAACAAGGTGGTGGGTCAGATAAAACAAGGTGGAGGGCCAGATGCGGCCTGAGGGCCTTGTGTGTGCCACCTGTGAGACAAAGGATGATTATAAAGCAATGAGTTTGATCTTTTGATCTATCTTGTAAGCTGGATCTGAAGACAGTACTCATCTGGAATGTAAAGTCTTTTTGAAGGAAGATAACATGGTTGCCATCATTAGTCAGCATAGCTTCTGATGTGTTTTCCTAGACTTACACTGAAACTGTAGCGGGGCTTACTTACAGTGAAGAAAATAACTGAAAATAAGTATGTGAGTGTCACATAGACTGTCCTATTCCCACCTTCCTGCTGCCCAGCCATCTGATACTGTAGGCATTTAATAGCCTTTCTCTGGTGGTTCATTAACCAGTGATGCATTGGATCAAACTAAAACAATGAAAGAATAAAGATTTTAGGCAACCTTCCTTTTGTGTGCTCCAGGCCCACCCTCAGCTTTGGAGTCTTGCTTGGCTGGTGAGGGCTGCAGTCCCAGCCAAAGATATGGAATTTTGGTGTTATACTGCCATCTACTGGATATATGTCAAATACTGGCTTAGAGACTGGTGTCTGGGCTCTCTTCCCTGACCCACAGCTGGAGAGAAGGCAGGAAATTAGAAATAAAAGAAAGGTTTTGATGTCCTATCCCTTTAAAGACAAATAAACAAATGTATAAATAATGCAAAGCATTCTAATTCATACTAGTAATTCTAATAGTACAAAATTTGTGTTTATAGATCCACATATTCATCTTCTTACTCCAGAGTAAGTTTACATATTTGATTGCTATATTTGGATCTAAACAGCCCAATTTAAACCAAAAAGAGACATTTATATTTAATTAACAGTGTTGTCTGCAAACATTGTTGTGGTTGTTGTCATCCTCCCTGATTGCCTTACGTTGAATCAAGCACCACACTAAGACACTCGAATGTTAATATTTGAACCTTGGGATGAAGGGTTTTGGTTTTGGGTTTCTGTTTTCTCCAAGAATCCTTAAGTTCTGCTATTTGTTCACCCACCCTCTCCATCAATAACTTTATAAGTCCTACATAACACTTACTTTCACAGAACATATTCAGCAGCAAGAGACCAAACACCAAAGTTTTTAGACAGAAGAAAATCCACTGTGCAGGTAGAGATTCACTGATATGCGTAGCTCATGATGAGTCTAGAAATGTAATTTTTTTCCAGCTAGGTTTAGAAGTCTTCCTGTAATAATCAGAGGATCATTCTAATTATGTGGACTAGAGAAAGCTAAATTTCATCTCTATCCCTTGGAGCTAAGTTCCTGATTTCCCTTTCAAGAAAGTTGAACCCGGGATTGTGGTCCAGGACCAAGATGGCTGATCATGATGAGTCCCTGGGTCTCACTATGAAGTGCTGAACAAGAAAGACCATGAGCTGAGACCCTTGGAATTACTCAAAAGTGACCATCTAGCTACCCATCGGGCTCAGGGGGGAATGTGGAAAGAAAGCAGTCAGATAGGAGGCTGTGGGACAGAAATCAGATATATGTGGAAACAATTCAAAGCAGGG
>PVKM010035730.1:0-15061 GCA_004027735.1 Carollia perspicillata | reverse complement strand
TATACCCAACATAGGAGCTCCTAAATATGTAAAGTAAATCTTGGTGGACATAAAAGGAAACTTTGACAAAAATGCTGTCATAGTTGGTTATTTTGACACCCCACTGACATTAATGAATAGATGTTCCAGGCAGAAAAACAAGAAGGCAGTGGCCTTAGATGACACAATAAATCAAAAGGATTTAATTGATATATTCCAAGCATTTCACTCCAAACTAGCACAATGTACATACTTTTCAAATGCACATGGAACATTTTCTAAGATAGAACATGTGTTGGGACACAAAGGAAGGTTCAATAAATTTAAGAAGGCTTGAATCACATCAAGCATCTTCTCTGACCACATGCTATGAAATTAGAAATCCATCACAATAATACTGAAAAACATCCAAAGACATGGAAGCTAAATAAGAAGTTATTAAACAATGCAAGGGTCAACAATGAAATCAAGAACGAAATGAAAAGATACCTTGAAACAAATGAAAATAGGAACCCAAAATTCTAAATCAGTGGGACACTGGGAAAGCCATCATAAGAGGGAAATTCATAACATTACAGGGCTATTGAAAAAAAAAAAAAGCTTACATATACAATCTACTTAAAGGTACTTGAGAAAGAATAGCAAACAAAGGCCAAAGTGAATAGAAGGAAGGAAATAATAAAGATAGAGCAGAAATAACATTCACAGAGTCTAAAACATTGATACAAAAGAACAATGAATGCAAGAGCACGTTCTTGGAAAAGATAAACATGACTGACAAACCTTCAACTAGACTACTCAAGATAAAAAGAGAAAAAAAATTCCAAATAAAGTCAGAAGTGAACAGTAAAAATGCCAGTTCAAATTTAAGAGTTAAAAAGGATTGTAAGAAAATATTATGACCAGGTGTATGCACAAAAAGTGGACAACCTGGACAAAAGGGAAACATTTCTAGAGGCATAAAATGCTCCACAAATAAATAAAGAAGAATCAGAAAACCTGCATAGAGAGTTTATACCTAAGGAAATTGGAACCATAATAAAAAAAACTCCTAAGAAACAAAAGCCCTGGAACAGATGGCTTCACAGGTAAGTTTTACCAAACATTCCAAGAACAACTAACAACTCTCCTTTTCAAACTATTTCACAAAATTCTAGAGGATGCAAGGCTACCAAACTCTTTTTACAAGGCCAGGATTATCATAATTCCAAAACCAGATAATGACACTATAATGAAAGAAAATCATTGGCCAATATCTGCTATAAACACAGATGATAAATTCTCAACAACATATTAGCAAACCAAATACAGTAATGCATGAAAAGGATCATACACCATGATCACATTGGGTTTATTCCAGGAAGGCTGGGTTGGTACAACATATGCAAATCAATAAATAAAATTTTCCACATAAACAAAATGAAGGATAAATACCACACGATCATATCAGTAGAAGCAGAAAAAGCTTCTGATAAAATTCAGCATGGATGTATGTTCAAAACTCTCACCAAGGTCAGAATACAGGGAACATAGCCTAACATAATAAAGGCCATATATGACAAACCCACTGCCAGCCTCATACTCAATGGGCCAAAATTACAATTGTTCCCTTTAAGATTAGGGATAAGACAGAGAAGTCTGCTTTCACCACTTATTCAGCATAGTACTGGAAGTCCTAGCCAGTCAGACAAAAAGAAGAAATAAAAGGTATCCACACTGGAAAGGAAGAGGAAAGACTGTCTCTATTTGCAGATGGCAAGATATTGTACACTGAGAACCCCAAAGATTCCACTGAGAAACTACTAGAACTGATAAATGAATCCAGCATATTAGCAAGATACAAAATTAATATCCGAAAATCAGATGCATTTTTATATAACAAACTAATGGGAAGGGAAATTAAGAAAACTATCCTATTCACAATTGTTTCAAAAAGAAAATAAATACCTAGGACTGAACTTAATCAAGAATGTAAAAGACATGCATGGAAAATTATGAGACTGTGAAACAAGAAATTAAAGAAGAAATAAATTAGTGGAAACACTTGTCATGTTAATGGATAGGAAGTCTTAACGTCACTGAAATGGGGAAATTTGAGTTAACTATGCTGGAATAGTGATAAAAAGTATACATACACAGAAAAAATACCTTTCAATTATAAGGAGAAGTCAATGCTAACTTTTTTTGGTATGGAAGGATGTCTTGTTTAATGTAAAGATGCTGAAATTGGCCATTCAATTCATAAATGCAGAAAGCTTCCAAAGTATACAATTAATATGTTATTTCAGTACCATTATTTTTTAATCTGGAAAAGTACATATTAACAAGAAAGGAGTGTTTCAATGTTCTTGTAGTATATTCTTAGCTGACAAATGGATATATATAGTTGAACTTCTAAGGTCAATATAAACTTTGCTACTATAAACAATATGGATTCTTATTTCCTATGGAATAATCTAGATCCCTAAGTACATTATGATCTATAATAAAACTCAGTTTTAAATTTAAAAAATTTTCTTACTACTCAAAGCATTCTATAGACTCAGTGCTCTTCCTATCAAAACACCAATGGTGTTTTTCAAAGAACCAAAATGAATATTTCAAAAAATTATTTGGAACCACAGAAGGCCCCACATGGTGACAGCAATCCTGACAAACTGGAACAAAGTTGGAGGAATCACACTATCTAATATCACACTATACTACAAGGCCATAGTACTCAAAACAGCCTGGTAGAGGCATAAAAACAGACACAGAAACAAATAGAACAGAGTAGAGAGACAAGAAATAAAGACACACCATTTAGTCAATTAATATTCAACAGAGGAAGCAAACACATACAATGGGTTAAAGATAGTTTATTAAATACATGGTGTTGGGAAATAGGCAGATCCATGAAGAAAGATGCAACTAGATGACCTTCTTACACCACACACAAGAGTAAATTCCATCTGGATCAAGCAACAAAATGAAGACTTATTTGAAAACATAATGAAGGAGAACTTCCCTAATCTGGCAATGGAAACAGACTTTCAGGAAGTCCAGGAAGCTCACAGAATCCCGAAGAAGCTCCCTTCTTCTTCTAACACCAAGGAAGCACACATGGAGGCATATCATAATCACATTACCCAAGATTAAAGATGTATAAGGAGAGAACTTAAAAGCAACAAGAAAAAAGGAGACAGTTACCTACAAAGGTGTTCCCATAAGACTATCAGCTGATTTCTCATTAGAAACCTTGAAGGCAAGAAGGGGCTGGAAATAAGTATTTGAAGTCATGAAAGGCAAGGACCTACTTCCCAGATTACTTCGCAGCAAAGCTATCATTTAGAATGGAAGGGCAGATAAAGTGCTACCCAGATAATGTCAATTTCAAGAAGTTCATCATCACAGAGCCCTTGCTATATCAGATGTTAAAGAAGCTTATCTAAGAAAATGAAGATCAAAACTATGAACAGTAAAATTTCAACAAGCTCAAAAGTATCAACAAGTGAAACTATAAGACAAAAATGAACACTAAGCAAACATCTAAAACAGGAACAGTATCACAGAAATGGGGATCACTTGGAAGGTTATCAGTGGGTAGGGTAAGTGGGGAGAAGGGGTAAATGTCCAGGGATTAAGAAGCATAAATGGTAGGTAGAAAATAAACAGGGGGAGGTTAAGAATAATATAGGGGTTGGAGAAGCCAAAGAACTTACATGTATGACCCATGTCATGAACTAAGGAGTGAAATGCTGGTGTGAAACGGGTTCAGACTGGAGCGCAACTAAAAGAGAAAAAAAAAAAATAGGAGAACTGCAATAGCATAATCAATAAAATGTACTTTAGAGACATATTGATTTGGCTCCATAGGGTCTCTTGAAATGTCATGTGAATTAAAACAATATTTTTTATTACTTTTGAAAATGTCAATAGGATTACAATGTGTTAGATTTTATCTCTAGTTCTGTACAGTACAGACAGTTTAACAAGACTAATCTTGGAACACTATGATTTTTGTTCCTAGAGTGTGGATTTTGGAAAAAGCAGTTTCTGTGTTCTGTTTTCTTCTATGATATATTCATGCTCAGCACTCTGAGGGGTTTGTTAGTACTTCCACACCTCACTTAAAATTCCCTGAGGTAAGGACAGAGCAGGGCTTTTGAGATATTAGATGCAGGGACCGTGAAAGAAGATTAAGAAAGCTAGATTACTTGAGTGAAGTGGAAAAATTTCTAGTAAATATAATATTCCAAAACTGAATCAAGAAGAAGCAGAAAGCCTGAACAGACTGATTGTTGGGAACTGGTCTGCCTGGTTTCAGGAGTTGTAACCACCCCCTGTGGCTAAGACTGAGTGGGGGACCTTTGGACTGTGAGCCACTGAGGAAACAAAGCTTATCTCCCTGGCAAGAGCGCTGCCTCTGCCATCTCTAGCCCCCAACACTTGGTCAGTTAGTCATAGTCTATGGGTGTGACCTCTCAGAGGAGAGGCAACACATCCAGACACCATCATGTGGGAGACCATCAAGAAAGGACTCGGGCTGCCCTCACTTGAAAGTGATGGCAAAGGACCCTCACCCCCCTGGCTATTCTGACATAGCCTGAGTCCCCTTTCCATCTGGGAGAAACTCTTGGAGAAGGACTTCCTCGCCCTAATCTACTCAAGCCTGAATCTATGATGGGGAAGGGGTGCAACCCTCTGCTGGCTAGAGCGGGTTCCTGGATAATTGGGCATAAGAAAGAATTAGTCGATTCCTGTGAAGCCTGCTTTGCTAAGAGTGCTCTCATTCATATGATAAAGGTCTGGGAAGGAATTAAGTATGTTTCCTAAAGTTTTTTTTGCAACCCCCTTACCTGACAGACACTGACTCAGATTAAGCCCTCATATTTCTCCGAAATGTTACCTGCTGTTTGATTCTTGCTGCCTGACATTGATTGATGAAATTTACCTGTATCCCTGTGTACTGCAAACCCAATAAAACCCCATTGAGGAAGAGGCTCTTGGCCTTTCTCCCTTGAGCGACTAACCCCCTTTCCTCCCCAAGCAAATCATGTCTTGGTAGTGTTATGTTCATCCATGGCAGACGGGGGGACCATGCGGGAGGAGCCCACCCTACAACTGATAACAGCTGGTGAAATTGAAGCAGCAATCAAAAAACTCGCAGCACACAAAATCCCTGGAGTGGATGTTTTTACAGGAAAATTTTATAAAACATTTAAAGAAGAGCTAACACTGTCCTTCTCTGACTATTCAAAAATATTCAAGAAGAGGGAAAACTCCAAACTCTTTTTCTTAACCAACAGTTAATTTGTAATTACAGTTAGAATTCTTATAATATCAATTATAACTTATGTTCTGTGATATTAATTTACCCTTTAAAGATACTAAAATATCTAGTAATATAATGAAAAAACTATGATGAAATGTAAAGTAGTCATTAAAACAATGTTTCTGAGGAATATTTAACTTATTTTTTTTTACTGCTCTTTTTTTATTGCTGTTCAATTACAACTGTCTCCATTTTCTCCCATCACGGCCCTCATGCCTCACCTACCTCCACCTTCCACCCTCAAATCCACCCCTTTGGCTTTGTCCATGTGTCTTTCATACATGTTCCTTGATGTTCCTGCCACCCCACCACCTGTGTTACCCCCTACTATCCCTCCCCCACCTCCTTTCTAGTTCCTGTCAGATTGCTCTTTATTTCAAGGTCTCTGGTTATATTCTGCTTCCTTGTGTTTTTTGTTGATTAGATTGCTCTCATAGGTGAGATCATATGGTATTTCTCTTTTACCATTTGGCTTGTTTTACTCAGCATAATGCTCTCCAGTTCCATCCATCCTGTGGCAAAGGGTATGAGCTCCTTTTTTCTACCACGTAGTATTCCACTGGGTAAATGGACCACAGTTTAGAGCATCCCATTAAGAATGTAATTGCTTGTTGGTGATTGATGATCCTTCGTCTGGTCTTTTGAAACATACACAAGTGTTTTTGAAAGCTTCTTGTCAGTCTTAAGAACCAAAGAATATCTGAATCAAATACCTGCACCCATTACTTTGAATTATGATCTTCCTGGTGCTCCTGTGTCCTAAGTCTGAGGCAGAATAGAAGACTACTTTTGTTGGATACCTTTACAGTGAAAACATAAAGAGGCCTGCTCTCAGGATTTTATGAAAAGTTTTGGTTTTCTTTGTGTAAAGTCAATTAGCAAATACAGATGCCCATGGTTCCTTATGTCCTTAAAATAGCTCCAGACTTTGAATTATGTGTGTTCAGTTTTATGTCACTGCCCTAACATGTGGTCTTTAATACAGGCTTAATTTCATTTTTAAACTTATGTGCTGCATATTTTACTTAACTTAACCTCTATGTAACTAGATAATCATGTCATGTTACTCAAAGTGTCAGACATTAACACATTTTTCAATTTCCCCAATTTTTCCATATCTTACTAATTTTTTAAATAAAGTTTTGCAAGAGTCTTGCCTCTCTTATGAATTGATGTTCACAGCAGAAGATGACCTTACTTCCCAGATTCTTCTGGAGACCCAGATTGGGTCAAAGCAGCCTTTGCTCAGAATTCTAGAAGCTATTCCCACGTGAAAGGGCCCATTTACACAATATCCTTAGCATCAATAGCATACTCATTCCACATACACAGTCACTGGATCAGCAAATAACAAGATCACAGAGATTATGAAAGATATCCTATTATAAAGACATCACTGTCCTCATTCCTTGTTTTCTTTGTGTGTGTGTGTGTGTATGTTTTCCAATTCCACATGCCTGTCCTTAAAGAGCCTGCATCCAGAACCTTGGAAATGGGAAATACATCTCTGCTCTTTTCATTTCCTGTCCTGCTCCCTGTGGCCTCCAGTGTAGTTGGATGAGATCCTTGGGAATCTGGTTGGAGGTGGACTGTGTGTGAGCAGAGGTGAACAAACGTGAGGTCATGGAAGAATGGAGTCTGCCCAGAGACAGACGAGAAATTGTGAAGCCTGGGGGATGACAGGGTGTTAGGCATTCTCTGGATTCCAGGGGCCTTGAAGGTGCCATGCAGGTGGGTTTATTTTGGAGGCTCAGAGTGAAAATGAATAATATGAGTGAGTCTCAGACCTACCTTTACAGAGAGGTACACATAGAGCTGTTGTGCTGAAGTAGGGTTACCATTCACCCAGGCTAGGATAAGCACAATGATAAGACACAGAGTTGGAGGAAGGATAATGTTTTAAAGACTCAGATTCTTTTCCTGACATTAGTATGAGTGGGAGCACCAGATGTGCAAGCTGGCAGAGCCCTGACACAGGGTGAATGAAACAGAAAATGAAGAGAGGGAAAAGACAGAATTAAGGCTGGTAGTTTCCACGAGTTAGAATACGGGGTAATGGGGAGCAGTCTCTCAATGGGTACAGTGTTTTATGTGATTAGAACCAATACTGGCAGACATGATGGCTACCCAACATTGTGACTACAGTAAATGCCACTGATTTTTTCACTTTAAAATGATTAAATTTATTGTGTAAATTTTACCTCATAAAAAATAATGCTGAATTAAAGAAACCAGATTAAAAAGAAAACATACTACATGATTTTATTTGTAAAAAACTTCAGAAAATGCAACCTTATCTATTGAGAAAGAAAGAAAAGGAGTAACTGCCTGCAGACTCTGAGGATTGGGTGGGGAGCAGAGGAAGCGAGTACTAAGGCATGTGAGAAAGTTTAGTGTGAAATGGATTCACATGGAGTGTGTGCACATGACAATACTCATCATGTTGGAAACTTTACATATGTGTGGTTATTTGTCTGTCATTGAGATATCAATCCATCTGTAACCAATCACCTGTAATGTCATGAATTGCCTTTTAGTTCAGAAAAAGAGGCTATTTTTTTTCCTATTACTCCTCATTCCAAGTGGGCAGACCACAATGGGTACCCAGAGGAATGCCATAATGACAACACTGGCCACTGTTTAACACTGACTGTGTACTAGCTACCCTGGCATATTAGCTCATTTCATCACCGAAACAAGTCAGTAAAATCTACTTTTTACTCGACTTGCCTATCTCCTGCCCTTTGAACATGCTGTCTCCTCTTCCTGGACCTCTCATTCCTGCCCCCTCATGGCTCTAGGTGTGCCTGGGCTCATTGACTGTTAGAGGCTTCTTTTTAAAAACCTTTAGGTGGTCTTCATCTAGGTCAGAATTACAGTTGTGTGAGTTCATAATGTTCCCTGTTTTACCCTTTTAACCTTTATTACACTTGTAATTAATTTACATTTTTATCAAAGAATACCAACCCTCTGTTCCCCATCTCCCTGACAGTTTTCTAATAACTTTGAGTAAAACAGACAAAATCTCAGTCCTCAGAGACATGACATGCTGGAGGGGGAGTCACAGAATAATCCAAACAACAGTGACAACAATAATGTGTGATAGTATGTTAGAATAAAGTAACATCCTTGGGGTGATGGTCTTTGTCCTATTCCAATTGTTGGCTCAGCACAGAGGATATGACCTTATTGGAGCAGAGAGATCAGAAGATGAGAGTACATGAGGTCAGAAACAACAAAGCCATCAGCCAGAACCTTGGCTTTAATCCGAGTGGACTGGGGAGACACTGGAAGGTTGAAAGGAAAAAGAGAGATGTGACCAATCTGTGTTTATGGAAGAAAAACAACATTTTGCCAACCTGAAATTTTGGATTTAGGATATTGATTTTAAACTGTTTATTAGTAAACAACTCTCAGAAAAACTGATGAACTTCCCCACATTCCTGCCAAGAGATTCAAACAGAAAATGTGCTTAAAGAGAAAAATCAGGGAGTTCACTTCAGGCTAATTTGACTATGTACAGGAAATGAAAGGGCTCCTGAAAGGTATCTGTTGGCTAAGTATCCCCAGTGTCTCACTGATTTTGAGGAGCCCAGAAAAAATTCTCTTGCCATGAAGAACATGCTTTTCTCAACTACCTTTAAAACATTCATTCTGCCCTGATGGTGTAGCTCAGTGGATTGAGCATGGGCTGCAAACCAGAGGGATGCCAATTCTATTCCTAGTCAGGGCACATGCCTGGGTTGTGGGACAGGTCCCCAGTGGGGGCCACATGAGAGTCAATTACACATTGATGTTTCTATCCCTCTCTCCCCTCTCTCTGAAAGGAAATTTAAAAAATCTTCTAAAAATACATTCTTATTTTACCTTCTGAAATATAAGACCCCATTATCCTTTTTGTCCTTTTTCCAAAATGTTTTATATACCCACTGTTGCCTCACATTCATAGTAATTTTTATGCCTATATGAATTCTCCATGATCATATATTAAAATCCTTATTTCTTTCTTCTTATCTTTCTCTTTTAATTTGATGATTAGCCCAGTCAAAAAATAAAAAATGTAGAAAGTGGGAGGGACAGTGTTACTATTTTTCAGCCTTCACAGTAGTAACCAGAATTCGTGAGGCTGCTGGGTTGCAAGCAGGGAGTTTGGTGAAAGACAAGTGCATCATCCTGGTGACAGATGTGAATGTTTGAATCAGTATGCAAAAAAATCTCAGTTTCTGGATTTGTTTGGCAAACTGAGTGAAAGAATTTTCTGTAGAATGTAATGTGGGGTTTAAGAAAAAGAGAGGATATTGAAAGTACAAAGAGACTCCAAAAGTCTGCAGGACCACATTCACATTCAAGTAAATACTTTGGCTGGGATTAAAAATCGTAGGGCATCCTGAAGTGCCTTTTAAACATGAGTTGTCAAATACATAGTCGGACATCAGCAACATTTCCAATTTGTCTCTTTCATCTGCTTCCATGGGCCTGGCGCCCCAGACAGTGCCTGGTAGGTTTACAGTATGAGCTCATTACACATTCACAGAATCTACAAATGAACAAATAATGAACAATCTAAAACACTCCTGGACACCCGCACACAATATTTCTTTTAGATTAAGAAAATACTGCAATACCATAAAGTCACCACAACTGGAGAAGGCCCTTGTGAAACCATTTGTTGATGTAAGTCACATCAGGACCTTCTGGATCATTCATGTTGTATGTATTTTTGGAACTAAATCAAGTTGAACATAAGGGTAATTGGATGATATTGAAGCGGAACAGGCACCCCTCTGGGAACCTCCTGGTACCAATTTCTCAACAACAGAGATGGGACTGGAGCTCAGTCCCATCAACAAGCTCAGCAAATACTAATTAAAATCAGGAATATGTAAAAACACAACAAAATATGCAAAAAACTAGAAGTCCTGATAGCATAAACACTAGTCTGCGACAAGAGCCAGGGTCACAGGACTCCTAGTTCTTCCTGAACAGCTGTGGATAAGATCATAACACACATGTTGAGTTACTTCCAAGGGTTTAAGTTCCACAGGAGAAGGAAGGTGTGACAACCAAAGCATAGAACATTTTTATTAGCAGGTTCAAATATATATTTTACTCCTTCTGCAATAAGAAGTCAAAAGTTGATACACATAGATTGATAAAATAACATCAGCATTTTAATTTCTTTTATAATAATTTAGGTGTATAATGTCTTTAATTAATGTTTAACTGTACTAGAATTGAGCTTTCAATTAGACATGTTAAACCGGCATAAGAGCAGGGGCTCTGCTATGAAGGGAGGTATAGCTGACACCCCAGATGTGCCTTTTAGGGTATTGATTCTGATCTTGTTATTGGGAAACAGAAGAATCAGAAATGCCCCTTAGAACCTCCCACTTAACTGCCTAGAACTTATTTTGATTGAGCACTAACTCAAGGAGGTACATTCACATTGCAATGCCAAGCCAATACATATATGCCATTCAATTGCTTTGGAATGTCCATGTTATGGCTTTGGGCTGTGTGTGTGTTTGTGTGTGCATGTGTGTGTGTGGTTTAAAGCCTCAAACCACAATGCTTTTTCTTCTTTATCTTCAAAATTCATATAAGTCTTAACTACCCAGTACTTCCTTGGGGCTCTATTTTTTCACTTCAGAATATTCATTAGTATAATAGACGTTGTACATTGTCTCCTGTTAATCTGTCTCTGTTAACTTGATTATTACCATAGCTAGAGGAACAGAAAAGATGAGAGAAAAAAATTGTCTTTCACTCCCACAGCAGGCTGTCAAGATCTTTAGTGGAACAATAAAGGGAAACCTGAGTGCTGAGGCTCATCTGGCTGGGTATTGTCACACAGAGCAAAAAATGTCCCTGGTTTCATTAGAGGTTGCACAGCACAGGCCTGTGTTGCAGGTTTGGTCCCCTGTCAAGGTGCATGCAAGAGGGACTGGTTGATATTTCTCTCTCACATCAATGTTTCTCTCCTTCTCTGTCCCCATTTCTTACCCTTTCTAAAAACAAACAAACTAATATATAAATAAAAATTGTGAAGGAAATGATAGGGAAAAGAAAAACAATATGGCATTTTTGAATAAAAAGTGGATTATGTCAGGAAAACAGGTTGCAAGAGATGCATTGACAATCAGAGAAGGATGTAACCTGCTAAACACGAGGTGAATAGATCTGTTTTCTGACCTTAAACTAACATCTCACTACAACCCCATAACTGGTGGCAGAACTTTGTGGTGTCTGCAACCAGAGCAGAGACCAAAAACAGTTTCACTGCTACTGTTATAATATTGATTCACTGCTAACTCTACTGTACTCAGTAATGTAAAAGGCTTATGTCTATTGTTTTAATTTTTATCCCATCCCAGGTATTTTATCTCTTTTGCTTTCTCCAGACTCTCTAATCCATCACTAACAATTTTTATATAACCTCTATGGCTTTTCCTTTTAACATAATGTATAAAATGATGTACAAAACTGCCATTCTCTGGATCACTTTTTCGACTTGTTAAGATATGGTTTCTTTTTTAAAATAAACTGCTAATATTTCTCTACATACTTAAACATTTCTTACATTAACATTTCCTTGGCACATTGTGGCATGATTCCAGAAAGCCCACCCAGGACCACCTTGCTAGAAAGCAGCTAGGGACACATTGCAGCTCACTAACTCTTGGAGTTTTATCAAGTGAGCTTATGGGAATTTTTTCTCAGAATTCTGGACCTCCCTGTTTTAAAGTAAAAGGCCTACATTTCTTTGAGCATTTTTTAAAGTCCTCAATGTGAACCTAAAAGTTAAGAGTTAAAAGAAACCATTATGCTGAGTGAAATAAGCCAGGAGGTAAAAGACAAATACCATATGATCTCACCTTTAACAGGAACCTAAGCAAAAAAACAAATGATAAGCAAAATATAACCAAAGAAATTGAAATAGAAAACAGGCTGAGAGTAACCAGAGGGGAGAGGGGAGGGAATTTCAGGGGAAAAGGGAGGGGTTTGTAGGAACAAGTATAAAGGACACATGGACAAAAACTAAGGGGGGTGGAAATGGAAGGGAGGGGGGGAGCACTGGGGGTGGGTTGGGATGGGAGTAAAAGACAAGAAACTGCACTTCAACAATAATTAAAATAAATTTTAAAAAAAGAGTTCAAAGAAGCCAGGCTAACAATGATAGTTGAAAACTCAGACAAAATAAAGAAACAAATGATGACTGCTTTTTCACTTTGGCTTTCAGTTGGAATTGTTCTTTGAGAGTCTGAACAAAACATTTTCCTGGATAAGTGAGAGACTCCACTTCTTTGTCTTTGAAGACAAAAGGCACTTCCTCCCTGAAGGTCCAGTCTCTGGTATTCTTAGGTGACTAAGAGTCTCTGTACAGGTGTCTGAGGAAATCCCTCAAAATGTGCAAGACTTTATAGAGAATTTCAAATTAAAAGTAATTAAGTAAATGATAATACTAGGGCATGCTCATAGAGGTTGTTTATCTACCTCCTGGGAGGAAAACTGAGACACAAAGGAGATTTGGATGTGACTCAGGAGGTGACAGCTCCTTGGAGCTCAACCCATAAGCAGCCCACTTAAAGCTGCCATGCAATATCCCCAGAAATTTACTCACACTCTGCAAATATCCAAAGAAAAGTAAAATAAATTAATGTGAGAAATCAAACTTGGGAGGCTGAATAATCTCAGTCCAAGTCCCCTCATTACTACACTGGCAAATAGAGAATAAATCAAAAGGTTTTATTTGCACCTATGTAGAGAAATGTAAGGTTTTTAATATAGTAGGCTTTTTTTTTTCTGGTGGCCAAAAGAGACCTCTTTTGATATCTAGTTAAATTTTCCATACGAAATTTAAAAAGGCATCTCTAAAATATAACTGAATAAATGGCAAACGTATCTTTATTGGAAATAGGCAGATTGGAGGAGAAAAATAGATAAATCTCTTTAAACAAACAATAACAATGGTTACGGACTGTCTCTGAACTAAATAAAGAAGGCCTCTATAGCTTATAAATGCCACCACCTTATTCTTCCTCCTTCTACAGTTCCCTCACTATTTCCTCAGCTCTCTGAGGTGTTTTTCTTTTCTAGCTTTTGCCTGTAATTGTCCTCTTTCTTATTCTTTTTCATTTTTAAATTATTTATATCTCCTCCACTACAATTCCCTAATAAAATTCAAGAAAATGAAAAAAATTTTAGACAAAAATAATCCAGAATTCTAGCAGCTTCCTTCAGGAAAAAAGAAAAAAATCCAGTTTTAGGCAGAGGAGAACTAGGATTATATATGTATACCTAAAACTAAAAGAATATTAACATCTATCTAAAAATTTCAAAGATTTTCTCCAGGACCCTCTTGAGTTTGCAAAAAAAATTAATTTAATGGTCAAAATATAAGATCATGGTCATTCTGACCTGTTTCGATGGATACCTAGTGGTTCTGGGAAGTAAAAAAACAGAATTACCAAATAAGCTTCAAATTACAGAAAACTGAAATAAAATTTAGAGAAATAAAAACACAAAGGACTATAAGGGTGTTTCCCTTTCTCTTTACTAATAAATAGATAGTAGTTAAAATTACTATATTAGGGGAAATTGCTAAGGCCCTTGTAGGTACTGGGACTACTTTATCTGTTCTTAACAACATCCAATTAAGAGTAAAGCTTTGGTGCAAATGGTAAGGATATCTTTTCAACTGATGACCATTTTAAAATAAAAACTTCTCCCCTTCCAACTACAAAATGTTATAAGCCAACATATTTTCTTTACTGATCTAATCAGCCTCAGTATACGTGACAGGGAGAGATTTGGTTTTAAACTCATGGCACCCACATATTTTTTTCTTGGAAAGGTGAAATATATTGAATACTGAAAGGATTGGGAAAATAATACCCATAAAGGAATTTTAACAAGAAAAAAAACTAAAAATCTTGACCCTCATTGTTTTTTGCAGGACGTTTCAATACAACTTCGAGCACCTTTCAGTATGGAAACACTTGAGACCCATCAGCCACTCCCCTTGAAATGACTACTGAGAATACTTTGCCTCTGCCTAATACTTGCCATTTTATGCTAAGACCTGATGCACTAGCTGGAATGAAGTCCATTGTACAAAATTACTTGAAAGGGAGACGTAATTTATTTAGACACTTCTGTAATTCTACTCTTGCAAGTAAGAAAACCTGGTAAAAATCAAGATATGTAATACTCACAGAGCTATAGATAGAATAGTTATTTCCAGATATTCTGTGATTCCAAATCCACACCCCTTATTGTCAGCCATTTCTGTGGTCTGTAAATAGTTTTCAGTAACAGATTTATGCTGTGCCTTGATCAGCATTTCATTACAAATTGATGCCAAGTCATTATATCTTTGCCTTCACTTGGGAAGATTGTTAATTTACTCACACAAAATGAACTAGGGATATACAGAGAGCCTCACCTATTTCTCCCAGATATTGAAAACTGATTTAAATAATGTTCCATTTCTCAAAGTTTCCACTTTAATCCAATATATGGATGATATACTTTCATGCTCTAGGACATTACCAAACTTTCAAAAGTATACACTTTACCAGTTACAACATCTAGCAACAAAAAGGCATCAGGTATCAAAGGATAAGCTTCAATTTTGAAACCTCAAGTAAAATAGATTGGCCATCTTATATCTAAAGATGTATACTAATTAATCTGAAAGACTCAGAAGGATCCTATTTTTTCCTCTATTAAAATAGGGAAAGAGCCATGGCTGGTGTAGCTCAGTGG
>PVKM010035729.1:0-15069 GCA_004027735.1 Carollia perspicillata | reverse complement strand
AGCAGAAAGTTGCCTCAGCAACCACTAGGCTGGCCATACTGAAAGGGTTGAGCAAACATCACCCCAAACCTCAAGATGGTGGCGCACAGATATCTACCAAGGTCTGTTTGGAGCAGCAGTCCCCAAACTTCTTGGCACCAGGGACCGGTTTTGTGGAAGACAATTTTCCCATGGATGCCCCAGGGGATGGGGAAAGAGACAGAGGCAGAGCTCAGGTGGTACAGTGAGCGATGCGTTGAGACACTTGCTGCTCTCTACCTGCTGTGGGCCCCAGTTTCTAACAGACAGCGCAGTGGGTTGAGGAGTCCTGGTTCAGAGCAACAGGACGTACCTCAGGTTGTACCATACCACAGAACGTCATGCAGCCACCTAGAATGATGCTACAGGCCGTGGAGTCACCAAACTCTGTTCAGTCACTTTGTCCCCACAAGACCTCACAGGCAAGCACTGGTAGTATCCTAGCTTATGGATGAGGAAACTGAGACACAGAACCACCTATCCTGTCTGCACTTCTGGGTGGTGACAGGGCTGGACTCAAACACAAGGGTCTTGGCTCTGAAGTTCTTGCTCTTACCCTGGGGCTATAAGCATGTGTCGATCTGCACCTGCTGGCCTGGAATGGCTTCTACCAGGGCTGCCAACCTAAGCAACATACAGCATGGTTTGCAGGATTTTACTTGTAAAGCTGTATGTGTGCTCACATGTGTGTTATAGACACAGAGAGATCCTAAAAGATGGTCACCTCCATAAGGAATCCAGGGCATTCTTTCCCCCTTCTTCTTTGAACTTTCCTATATCATTTCAATTTTTTAGATTGAATAGCTCTCTTTTATAAAAATAAACTAGTTACAAAAAAGAAAGTGGGCCTCACATTTTATTATCACTGGTCTCAGCATTTGTGTGATGCCAGATCATAGCCTGTCTCCCCTTTAGTCATTCCCGTCGATGTCACTCGGCCAGGAGGACCCACCCCAGGAAAACACTCAAGCTTTACTTTTCCCAAGACATGGCTGTATGGGAAGGAACAAGGAGAACCCCAAGTACAAGTTGTCTGAGGCCTATTGACTGGTTTTTTGTTGTTTTTTTTTTAATTTTAGAGACAGAGAATGGGAAACATCGATCTCCTGTTCTGTTCTACCTATGTACACATTCGTTGGCTGGTTCTTTTTAAACAATATTTTTTTAATTTTTAGACAGAGGGGAAGGGTGGGAAAAAGAAGAGGAGAGAAACATCAATGTGTGGTTGCCTATCACACACCCCCTATCAGAGACCTGTCCTAGCCCGCAACCCAAGCATGTGCCCAGACTGCGAATCAAACCGGAAACCCTTTGGTTCGCAGGCCAGCATTCAATCCACTGAGCCACACCAGCCAGGGCCATTGGTTGGTTCTTAATATGTGCCCTAACTGGGGATAAAACCCACAACCTTGGCATATCAGGATGACATTCTAACCAACTGAGATCCCTGGCCAAAGCTTTGACTGCTCTTCTTCAGGTGTGAAAAAACATTTATAAGTAGAAGGAAACAGGAGCTCCTCTCCTTATACTGTTCATTTAGCTAAGAAATCAGTTATTTCACAAAATACATAAAAGTAGTCTAAAGAATTACAAAGAGATAAATATAAAAAACAAAATATAAAATATTTATTATGCCCTAATCTACAAGACAAAACCCAGAAGCTGTAAAAAACTAAAATATTTGAATACCTAAAAATTAAAATATTTCATATAACATAATCATAATTGAAATGTAAAAGACCTGTGAAAGAATGAGAGCAAATTATTTGCAACATATAAGAGGTGATCAACACCAAGTATAAAGTGTTAATATGGGAAAAGAAAAGTACTCCAAAAAGATATGGACGAAATAAATTAAAATACCCAATAAATATATGAAAACTTGCTCAACCTTAGAGTAACCAAGGAAATGCAAATTATAATAGTGAAGTATTTCCACTCCTCAGATGGATGAAACAATAAATATATGTGTATACCAGACACAGAATGAAAGGGTGCGACATACACTTCAAATGGGGCTGGACTATGTAACGGGCCAACCCAACGCTGAGGTCAACTAGAAAAAGCCGGACAGAATATCGAAAACATCTGTGTAAAGACAGAGTAACAAGACCAAAGAAAATTTCTGGACCAGGGGCAAGACAAAGACATTTGGGTCTTTTTTTGCCTAGGAAAGGGAAGGGGAGGGTATGCAACAGTTTTGGAAGGTTGGCCAAGAGGCACTTTAAAAGTGCAGCCTCCAGGGCTATGGAGACAGTAACCATGATGAACTTTGTGTTAGTAACCAGAATGCTGCATATCTTAAGAATGAGTAAGCCAGAAGTTGACAGGACTTAGCAGGAACTGCAGCTTTGCTTCAATGAGCTCAGTCCCCAAAACTGGAATAATGGGACCCTAGCTTGCCAATGTATACTAGGCCTCTGGCCAAAGCAAACTTAAAATTCTCTCTGGAAGAAGATTACATCCTAGGACTGAAATTAGTTCTCAAATAATTGTCAGATAGAATTTCTGACACACAAACAAAAAAATCCAAGTACAAAACAAGATGATGTGAATGAAGAAAAAACATGACAGCAGAAGGACAGACGTGGCCTCCAGCTTTTGGAAGCACCAGACACGCACGGCTCCGCTCCAAGAACAAAAGACGAAATGGAGAACTTCAAAGAAGAACTGGAGACTATGAAAGTGTACTGTTTGGAAATTCCAGAACTAAGAACTATGAAAACCAGTGTTAAGAATTCAACAGGTAATTGGTTGTTACAGAGCAGTCACGGGCATGTAAAGTAGAGCACAGGACGTACGAGGTGCAGTCGGTAATATTCCAGTAACTACGTACGGGGTCAGGTGGGTGCAAGAGTTATCAGGATGATCACTGGTACGTTATATAATGTTTGATCATTGGGGCACACACCTGAAACTAATATAATGTATATCAACTGCGACTGCAAAAAATTTTGATGATTTGTGTTAAGAAGAATTCAACAGGTAATTTTAACAGCATATGAGAAGAAACTGAAGAGTCTCATCTCATCAAACAGTAACTAAGAACGAATCACCAGCAAACCCACACTAAGGGAATATGAAATGGTATTCTTTATTCATCAAAGAAACCAAAATGATTCTAGATATAAGCCCAGAAATGCAGGGCAGCATGAAAAGCAATGCAAGAGAAAATATGTGGGTAAATGGACACTGACAGTATAAAACATACATAGCAACAACAGCAACATAAGTTCGGAGTAATAGTAAAATGTGCGCTAAGAACTTTGCATTGTTTAAGAAGAGAATAAAGGAACTAAATATTAGACCTTAATAAATCTATTGCTTGCTGCAATCGCTAGAATAAAACACTAAAATACAAGACTTACTAACTTCCAAACAAACAGTAGGGAAATGGCAAGATTAAATAAAAATCAACCCAAAAGACAGTTAAGAGAAGAGAGAAAAAGAAACCTAAAACAAGAGGGAAAAAAAATTAAAAGATTTAAACCCAAGAATAACACCAACTGATAAAGACATAATGTTAGAATGGATAGAAAATCAAATCATATCATAAATACAAAGACAGACTGAAAATGAAAGAATGAAAAAAATATACAGGTGCAAGTTTTAACCAAAAGCATCTAGAGAAGTTACACAAACATAAGACAAAGGAAACTTTAAGAAAGTATTACTGGAGATAAAGATATTGAAAATGACAAATGACACTTGAAAATGAGAAATGTAATTTACCAGGAAGATGTGACACTTCAAAATGTAAACCACCTAACAATAAAGCCTCAAAATAAATAAGAAACAAAAAAAATCCATAATCATTATGTAAAGCTTCAAAACATCCTCCTTAGGGAACAGGCAAAACAGTAAAATCAGTAAGGTTATACATAATCTGAACAACACAATTGATTTGGCAAATTAAGTAATGGGCAAATACAAAACACCATATCCAACAATTTAAGAAGATGCCTTCAAGTATACACAGAAGCATTTTTTAAAAAAGTAATAAAGTCACAACAAATTTCAAAGTATAAAAAGCCGATTTCAACAAATTTCAAAGGACCATATCAAGTATATTCTCTACCTATAATGGAATTTTGCTAGTAATCAATGTGAAAAAGATACTTAAAATCCTCACATTTGGCACTAATTTTTCTTCTAAACCACTTCCAAGGGTCAAAGGAGAATCTTGATACCAATCAGAGTATATTTTTACTGAATGACATTGAAAATCCAGCTTGTGGAATACAGCTAAAGTCATGTATACAGAAAAACAGAGGGGCAGGCAAAAGTAGATTTACAGTTGTGAATACACAAAACAGTTTATTCTTGTATTATTTAAATATAGCACTATTTTCCAATTGTAGACTACTTTTGCCTACCCTGTATATAGCTTTAACTATCTTAGTTGAGAAAAAAGGCAGCCAAGACTTAATTAGGTAAGCATTTATCAAGAAGAAGTTATAGAAAGAACAAATCATCCAAAGAAACTTTTAAAAAGGAAATAAGACCAGCAACTAAAGAAATGGAAAATCATACAGTATGAAAGGAACAGAAATTAGTTTTTACAAAATAAAACTGATAAACTCTTGGGATGTATTTAGAAGACAAATACCATACATCAGGAATAAAAGTGCCTTTTCTTCAGATGCTATAAAATATTAAAAGATAATATTACAAAAAACTTACATGCCAAAATTTTGAAAATTTTAGCTAAAACAAAGGTTTTTAGAAAATACAACTTACCAAAACTGACAAAAGGGAAAATCTGAAATTGAGATTAGAATTGAAAATTTCCCTACGAAGACAACTATGGGCCCAGATGGTTTCACCTGTGTTTCTACAAAATACTTAAGTAAAATAATGTAAGTTTTACCTTACCTCTTCCACAAAAAAGAAAATAATCAGACACTACTAAAATATTTTACGACGGGCATAACCCTTGATCTCAAGACCTAACAAAACATTACAGAAACTCACATCACTCACAAACATATATGCAACACTCCTAGCAAAATATTAGCAAAGCAAATATCATAATATAGAAAAAAACACATCACTACAGATTATATAATCGCCCCATTAAAAGAAAATAAGGGAGAAGTAATGTAATCATCTCAATAGAAAAACAAAAGGCATTGACAAAAATTATATATTCACTTATGATTAAAATTTTTTTTAACAAATCAGGCACTGGCGGGTGTAGCTCAGTTGGTTGGAGCATCATCCCATAAACCGAAAGGTTGCAGTTTTGAATCCTGGTAAGGGCACATACCCAGGTTGCAGGGTCAATTCCCAGTCAGGGATAGTATAACAAGGAAAGTGATCGATGTTTCTCTCTCACATTGATGTCTCTGTCTCTGTCTCTCTCTCTAAAAAGGAATGAGAAAATGTCCTCAGGTGAGGATAAAAAAAAATACTCGTAATAAAACAGGAATAGAAAAGAACTAGGGGGGGTGGGGTGGACTGGGATGGGAGTAAAAGACAGAAAACTGTACTTGAACAACAACTAACATTTTTTAAAAAATTAAAAAAAAAAAAAGAAAAGAACATCCTTAATCTGATAGTGGTTATTTATCTTTTAAAAATAAATGAAATGAAATCCCAAAATAATCTACAGTGAGCAATGCAGTTAAGCAAAAGAGAATAAGTAATGGAATGAGGGTTGGATAGAAAAAAATCAAAATCAGATGCAATATGATTACATATAATGAAAATCCAAAAGAAGCCATAAATACATTGTTAGAATTACTGAGTTTAGCAAGGTTGACAGATAAAAGGTCAAAACAGAAAAACCAATTGCAATCTACAACACTATAAAGATATATATATATATTTAAAGATTTTATTTATTTATCTTTAGAGGGGGAGGGGAGGGGGAGAGAAATATCAATGTGTGGTTGCCTCTCCTGCATCCCCTGCTGGGAACTGGCCTGCAGCCCAGGCATGTGCCCTGACTGGGAATCGAATCATGATCCTTTAGTTTGAAGGCCTGTGGTCAATCCACTGACCTACACCAGCCAGGGCACTATAAAGATATTTTAAGATACTATTTATATCTAAAACTATCAAATGTTGGAGAACAAATCTAATAAAACATAAGACCTTTCTAAAGACAATCATAAAATTTTTTTCAGATTCTAAATAACACACACACACACACACAAAAAAAAAAAAAAAGAAAGAAAAGAAAATGCCTGTGGTGGAAGACTCAATATTGTATAGATGTCAACTCTCACGCATTATTTTAATGTCAAACCAATATAAATCCCAAGATTTGTTATGCTTTTCCTCGTGGAACTGAACAAGTTGATTCTAACACTTACACAGACAAGCAAAATGTCAAGAAAGGTTAGGTATTTATTAAAGAAGACACATTTTTGAAGAGGGTAGAATTTATTCTACTGGGTATCAAGACTTGTTATGATTCTATAGTGACCAGGACAACTCCATTTGAAAAGTAAAACCTTTTCTCATGCTATACCAAAAATCAATTGCAAATGGATACCCACCAAACATGAGAGACAAAGCAATAAGGTTTATATAATACCCATAGATCTTTAAGGTAAATAAAAGGACAAGGTAAACTAAAAAAGAAAAAATGTAAACTAAACTACCTTAAAGTTATGAACTTCCCTTCTTTTCTACAAGTATATTTTTTTATTTTTCAATTACAGTTGACATACAAGACATTAGTTTTAAATGTACAACACTGTGATATGACATTTACATAACTTACAAAGTAATCACCCCAATAAACCTAGTACCCACCTAACAGCATACACGATTATTACAATATTATTGACTGTATTCCCTATGCTGTACTTTATATGCCCTTGACTATATTGTAACTACCAGTTTATACTTCTTAATTCCATACTGTTTTTCATCCATTCCTCAACTACTCTCTCATCTGGCACTCATCAAAATGTTCTGCACTTGTGAGCTCAATTATGTTTTGCTGTTCGTTTATTTTGTTTTTTAGATTCCTCATATAAGTGAAATCATATGGTATTTGTCTTTCTCTAACTTACTTCACTTGGTGTAATATTCCCTGCAACCATCCACGTTGGTACAGATGGCAAGATTTCACACTTTTTAATAGCTGAATAATATTCTATTGTATATACATACATCTTCTTTATCCATTCATCTGTTGGTTGTTTCCATATCTTGGCTATTGTAAATAATGCTGCAATGAACATAGTGATGCATGTCTTTTTCAATTAGTGTTTTGAGTTTCTTTGAATAAACACCCAGAAGTGGAAGTGCTGGGTCCTTCTTTGTCATATTTATAGCCTTTGGCTCGCTCTCCTTCTTAAAAGGACTCCATTAAGAGAGTAAAACAGAAAGCTATAGAATGAAAGAAGTTATCTACAGCACAATGAGCTTCTTTCTAGAATACATAAAGAACTCCTTCAAATCAATAAGAAAATGGCAAACAACCCTACAAGAAACTGGTCAAGAGATACTTCACAAAAAAGAAAATACCTACAGCCATTAAACATCGAAAAGGTACTTACTCTCATTACCACAACAAGCCACCACTACGCACTCATGAGAATGGTTGAAGTTAAAAAGACCCACAACCAAGGGACAGAGAGGCTATGGGGCAACAGGAACTGGCCTGCTGTAGGGGACAGAAATAGTAAACCTGCTTTGCAAAATCTGCTAAAGCTAAATATGCTCATTCCTCTGGCCTAGAAATCCCACTACTAGGAATATATCCAAAAGAGATGTGGGCACGTGTACACCAAGAGAACTATATAAAAATGTTTACAGAAGTTTTATTTATAGCACCCCAAAATGAGGAACAACCCAAAAGTCCATCAACAGCGGAATGGATCACTATAAAGTAATGCAAATATAGAAATATATAGAATAACATGGGCAAATCTCATAGTGTTATATACAGCTAAAAATAAGACATGAGAGCTATATACATGCTTCCATATATAAAGTCCAAAAATTGAACCTACTAGACTACTAGATACAAGTCAATACAAATAACTCTGGGGAAAAAGAGAAGAGAACTAGCTGGACAGGAAGCCAACAGGGTTCTGGCTGTGTAATTACCCCATTAACAGTGTTCCGTATTGGGACCTAACTGGCAGTTCCACAGGGATTACTTTGTGAGGAGTCATTGGGCTGTACACTTTTTTCTGTGCACTTTTCTGTCTGTGCTATATTTCACAATACAAATGGTTAATAAAAATAAAAGCTAAGAAAATAAAAATAAAAATTTTAAATACTAGTATTATCTAGTGTTTTTGACAGCATGGGGGAAACAAGGGCCCTCAATTTTGGCAAGTATAATAAATTGGCAAAATATTTTTGGGAGGACAATGTGACAGAATCTATCAAAAATAAACCTACAAATTTTATTTCTAAGAGTCTATCTTATAGATATGCTTATGTGCACAAAGGTAAAATTACAGAAGTGTGAATATCAACATTATCTTTAACTGTAACAAATTAAAACATCCAAATAAATAACATTAATATGACCATACTGAAGAGAAAAACATAAATCCACAAATTGAAAAAGCCCAACACACACTAAGCAAGGTAAATAAAAACAAGCATACCACACCTTATCATATTGCCCTAACATGTCAAATAACAAGAGAAAGAGAACTTAAAAGCATCCACATGGAAAATATTTACCTCCTGAGAAAGGACAAACTGATAGAAGATATCTCACAAATAACATATAGTCACATGATGTAGAATAACATGGTGAAATGCTAAAAGAACAGTAATGAACTCTTCTTTGGGTCTAGAAAAAAACTACCTTTAAAGTCTGTGGACAAATTATAAACATATCCAAATAAACAGAGAATTTACCAATAAATTTTCACTGATGTAACTTAAAGGATATATATATATCCTTTATATATATCCTGTGTGCATATATACATATATATACACACACATATATATATATATATATATATATATATATCCTGTGTGTGTGTACACACAAACACAGACACACACAAGGTCTGTCTGGAAAAAGTCCAATCATTGTTAATATAATAACAGTTTGCACAACACTGATGTAACCTGGCAGCCAAGGACAGTGGACTGGAATGCACATGGGTGAACAATAACAACTTCACTGTACTAGTCAGTGGGGGCGGTAGTCACCATTGAGTGAGCATGTTTGTGTACCGTGTGGCCATCACATTCAAATTGAGCAAGAAGAGCAACGCATCTGCATCAAATTTTGCATTAAGCTTGAGCATTCCTCAACAGAAACTATTTGGATGATTCAGAAGATTGCAGCTCTGGGCAACTGGTGATTGGCAACTTCATGACAATAACATGTCCACTCATGCATCATGTCTCATGCAGAACTTTTTGGTGAAACATCAAATCACCCAGGTGACTCAGCCCCCTACAGCCCAGATTTGGCACCCTGCAACTTCTGCCTTTTCCCAAAACTAACATCACCTTTAAAGGGGAAGAGATTTTAGACCGTCAGTGAGATTCAGGAAATACGACGGGGCAGCTGATGGCGACCGGGGGAACTGTGTGAGGTTCCAGGGTGCCTGCTTTGAAGGGAACTGAGGCATCATTGTCCTGTGTGCAATGTTTCTTGTATCTTGCATCTTCTTCAATAAATGTCTTGATTTTTCGTATTACTTGGTTGGAAACCTTTTGGACAGACCTCCTACTTCAAGAAGAAAAGAACTAGGAACAACTTTAGGCCAATAAATTAGACAACTCAGATGAAATAGATAAATTCCTAAAAAGACAGAAATTATCAAAACTGACTCAAGAAGAAATAATATGATTAGAACAACAATAACTACACTGAGTTGGACATCAAAACACTACCTACAAAGAAAAGCCCAAACTCAGATGGCTTCACTAGTGAATTAATTCACTAATGAATATTCCATCAAATACTTAAAGAAGATTAATTATCACCCCTTCTCAAACTCTTCCAAATATAAAAGTATCTGGATCATTTCCCAACTCATTTGATAAGGCCTATATTATCTGATGCTAAAAACAAACAACAAAAAAAGACATTATAAAAAATAAAAACTACAGATTAAAATCTCTTATAAATCCTCAAGGAAATAATAGCAAATTGCATCCAGCAACATATAAGGAGGATTATATGCACAGCCAAGTAGGATTTATCCCAGAATGCAAGGTTGGTTGTAATATCCAAGAATGAATTAATGTAATATACCATATCTAAAGAATAAAAAACAAAAACCATGTGATAATCTCAATTGATGCAGAAAAGGTATTTGACAAAAGCCAATGTCCTTTCATGATAAACACACTCAACAAATTAGGAAGAAAAGGGAACTTCTTTCAATCCTTTCAAAGGATATCTATGAAAAACCCAGAGCTAACACCATACATTACAAAAGGCTGAACACTGTCTCAGTAAGACCAGGAACAAATCAGGGATGTCTGTTCTTGCCAGTTCTATTCAACACTATAGTAAAAGTTCTAGTCAGGGCACTTATGCAAGAAAAAGACACAAAAAGCAGGTAATTTGGAAAAAAAGAAATAAAACTATCTCTATTCACAGATTCTTATATGGAAAGAATCCGAAGTAGTCCACTGAAAAACTATTAGAACTAATAAATTCAGCAAGGTTGCAAGTAATAAGATCAATCTATAAAAACAAATTTATTTCTACAAACTTGCAATGATCAATCTGAAAACAGTTTAGAAAACAACTCCATTTACAACAGCATCAAACAGACTAAAACATTCAGGAATAAGCTAAAGTACAAAATGTATGCTCTGAAAACTGTAAGCGATTGTTGAAAGAAAAACCAAGATCTAACCAAATGGAAAAGCATCTCATGTTAAAAAGCTGGAAGATTTACTATTGGAAAGATGGCCATACTAACCAGAGCAATCTACATATTCACCATAATCCCTATCCCAGTCTCAGCTGACTTCTTTGTAGAAATTGGCAGGCTTATTCTAAAATTTATATGGAATTATAAGGAACTCCAAAAAGCCAAAATGATCTTTAAAAAGAATAAAATTAGAGAATTTATACTTTGCAATTTCAAAATGTATTAAAAAGCCAGAGTAAATCAAGACAAGATATGGGCATAAGTATAAATATAGATCAACGGAACACAAGGGTTCTGAGACCATTCAATGTCTCTTCAACCAATGGTACAGTGACAACTGGATATCCACATGCAAAGAATGATGTTGGATCTCTACTTCATATACAAAAAATTAAAAATGGATAAAAAAACTAAATGTAAGAGCTAAAACTATAAAAATGTTATGAGGAAAATGGAAAAATATTCATGACCTTGGATTTAGCAATGGCTTCTCAGATATGACAGCCAAGAGCATGAACAACTAAAAGATAACAATAGATAAGTTGGACCTTATCAAAATTAAAAACATTTTTGCATCAAAAGACATTATCAAAAAAGTGAAAAGCCAACTGAAAGGATGGAAGAAAGTATCTGCAAATCATATCTGAAGGGCCTACTATCCACAAAATATAGAAGTTTTACAACTCATTAACAAGACAAATAACATAACTACAAAGTGGGCAAAGGATCTGAAGTGTTCTCCAAAGAAGATACACAAATGGGTAGCAAACACACACAAAAAATTGCTTAGTCTTCAGGGAAATGTAAATCAAAACCACAATGAGATACCACTTCACACCCAAAAGGATGGCTAAAATCAGAAGAACAGATAACAAGTGTTGTCAAAGATGAGGAAAAATTAGAACTGTCCTACACCGCCAGTGGGAATGTGCGTTACCATGTGACCCAGAAATTTCATTCTTATGCATGTACCCAAGAAAAGTAAAAGCCTACGTCCACACAAAAATTTGTACACAAATATTTATAGCAGCATTATTCACACTGGCCAAAAGGTGGAAACAACTCAATACCCACCAACTGATGAATGAATAAACAAAATTTCTGTTCTGTATATGTATACAGTACAATATTATTCAGGCATAAAGTACTGACATATGCTACGGTACAGATAAACCTTGAAAACATTATGCCAAGTGAAAGAAGCCAGTCATAAAGTACCACAAACTGATTTCATTTATATGCAATATCTAGAACAGGCAGATAGTGACAAAGACTAGTGATTGCTGAGGCCTGGGGTGGGGGGGAGTGGGATAGAGACAAAGGGATAATAGCTAACGGGTAGGGGACCTCTAAGTTGATGAAAATGTTCTAGAATCGACTATGGTGATGGTGGCATGTATTTGTGAATCTAGTAAACACTACTGGATTGTACACTTTAAGCAGGTAAAATTGGATGGTATATAAGGTATACCTCAATAAAGCTGTTATAAAAAAAGGAAAGATCGGAGATGCAAGAATGTTGGATAAACATATGGGCAAACATGTGACAGATCTAAACAAACATCTGTATAAAATAATATCGTAAACCGTGATTTTAAAAAAGAACAAGACAAACAGAAGTGCAGACAATAAGTACACGTATTGGGAGAAATAACTGGGATTGAAGTATCCCAACTCCTTATATTACTTGTGTGGCCAGGGTTGGAGGTTTAGGGGTTGATTAAGTTACCATTTAGCATTAGACCTGAAATATGCAATGGTCAAATTGGACAAGTAACCACTAAAATACCCAAAACAATGTGTAATTTCCAAACTAATTAATAAAAATGGAAAATAAAAGCTAACAAGCAAAAGTGAACAGAGAGGTCGGCAAACTATGGGCTGGAAGCCCAATCTAGCCTGCCTGTTTTGTAAATACAGTTTTACTGGAACACAGCTGTGCTCGTTTATGTCTGTTTATGGCTGCTTCTAAGCTACAATGGCAGAGCTGAATACCTGCAACAGAGACCAGATGGCCTACAAAGTCTACAGCATTCACTCCTGGCCCTTTATAAGGTCTGCTGACCCCCACTACAGAAGACTACACAACACACAGAAAGCAAGAGTCACTCTGGGCTGCAATTTCCTGGGCGTGGAAATAAAGACAATATCCCCTCCTCTCTCATTTCATCAGAGGTACATTAGATAAACAGCCTTTGAGAAAGAACTTGAACAGTCTGTGGCCAAGGAATCTTCCCAGCCTACGCCCCAGCTTCCCACGCCACAGCAGCCCTCTTCTGGTTCTGACCACCAGAACGTAACTCCTTAAGACAAAGAGAGGCAGACCCTTACATTCCAACACCGAGAGACCGCAAGCCATGTTACGTTTAAATTCAAACCGGTAAACAACACATAACGTGGACAATCCCCTGAATGGTGTGAGTGTGAGAGTGTGTGTTTGTGCATGCACGTGAAGTTCTAAAAACATACTGACATACTGTTAGCCATGGATATCTATTGCCTGGGCAGGAATATGGCCACATTCTACACGATATATCCAATGCTTGCATCTGTTCATCAAATCGTTTAGAGATCACTGTCAGTTCACACGCACTTGTGGAGTAATCAAGCAGAGATCCTGAATGTCCTTTGCTCAGCCTCCCCCCATGGTGTCGTCTTGCAGAACTGTGTAAGACGATATCACAGCCAGGAGAGTGACATCAGCACACTCCACAATTTCATCCTGCTCTCCCAAGTTTTACATGTACTCCTGTGTGTGTGTGTGTGTGTATTCTATCACACATGTAGGTTTGTGCACACGCCACCACAGTCAAGTTACAGACAGAGCAGTTCCATCACGGCAAGGATCCCTCATGCAGACCTTTTATAATCCCACTCACTTTCCTCCTACCTCCTCCCCAGCCCACAGCAACGACACATCTTTCTCATTTCAGAAATGTCACAGAAACACAGCGTGACCTTTTGTGACTGGCTTTCATCAGTCCGCAGAATCCCCTGGAGTTTACCCAGGGTGCAGTGCGTATCCAGAGTTCGTTCCTTCTCATTGCTCAGCAATGCCGGTCTGGACAACCTGTTGTAGGTCACCCACTGACAATCTACGTTTACATTCTAGCTATTCCACACAGGACTAAATGAACACTCCTGCACAAGGTTTTGGGTGAGCAGAGGTCTTCCATCCTCTGTGAGAACCGCCCAGCTGGGTTACAGGCTCTTCGCTTGTTCGATTTAGTAGAAAGCTGTCAGACTGTTTCCTGAGTGGCCGGTACCACTATACATCCCATCAGCAGGGTATGAGTGACCCATTTTCTCTGCATCAGCATTTGGGGTTTTCCCAAGGTCATTATCATAGTTATGTAATGATTGCTTGAATCTATTACAACAAGGTTATGTTTACATATGAGGTTAAAAAACTGAAATAATTTAAAAAAGTAATCCATGCTTATTTAGTAGGAATTTTGAAAAATATAGAAATGTATAAAAAAGGAAGTAAAGTCCTCCTTCCTCTCTTGAAACAAGAAGAAATGGTGTTATTTATTCCAAAATCAATGGATTCAAGTTCCAGACAATACAGGGCAGATTCTGTCCCTTCATTTGAGGCCAAGGCCGCACTTTTGGACCTCTCCCCACCTTGAAGACAACTCTGCCTTCAGGGAGGACCTCCTTGGCCAGAGACAGCAGTGAGGACTCCTTTTTTTTCCTTTTTTTTAAAAGAGGATATGTTTACTGATTTGAGAGAGAGAGAAACATTGATGTGAGAGAAAACATGGATCCATTGCCTCTAGGACGCAGCCCAATCAGTGACTGAACTTGCAACCTAGGTATGGGCGCTAACTGGGGATCACACCTGCAACCTTTTGGTGTACCAGACGATGCTCTAGCCTATTAAGCAACCCAGTGAGGGTGCGAGGACTCTTTTCACAGGTGGGAACCACAGATACTTCATCAGTACCAGGACAGGTAAGCCAAGGGCCCCAGGGCAGCTGCCCAGAGGCACACAGAGGAGGTCACTCAGGTCACCTCTCCCCTCCAAGAAAATGGGCCCTTAACCATTTCAGCATCTAGCAACCTTTGTCAGCCCAGTGAAGCCTCTGGATCCCTCTCTGAATCTCACATTTTTAAATGCAGAAAATAAAAAACAGAAGGTGACCATACCAGATACCACACCTTTTTACAACCAATGTGTTACACAGAACTATGTAACCAAACTTCTCAAGTGATG